>LZPO01035093.1:0-24029 GCA_001675575.1 Neotoma lepida | reverse complement strand
TCTCCATTTTGGGAGCGGTGGTGGCAGTCTAAGGTGAGGCTGGTAGCTGTTTCTAATTCCTCTGATCTCTGTCAGACTTTCACGCCTATCTCTGCCACTGTGTTTTATTTAACAAGACCATTTAGAAAATTCATTTTACAGAGGTGGGTTTTGAGGTCTCCTGTGCTCAAGATATGTCCAGTGTCTCAGACCACTTCCTGTTGCCTGCAGGATCAAGCTGTAGCTCCTTCTCCACTCTCAGCTCCTTCTCCAGCACCGTGTCTGCCTGCAAGTGCCTCCATGTCCTGCCGTGATGATAATGAGCTAAAATTCTGAAATTGTAAGNCAGCCCCAATTAAATGTGTTCCATTATAAGGGTTGCTGTGGTCATGGTGTCTCTTCACAGCAATAGAAATCCTAACTAAGACACTGACCATGCTGCATGTAAAGGACAGAAGTAACTTCACACTGAGTATCTGGCAAACCCCTGGAAGACTGGCGCTCAGGGAAGCATCAGCAGCCACTTGCATGCTGGCAATATGTAAGCCTCAGGTTAGCATTGCGTCTCTTTGGTCTTCCTCCCTAACCCACAACACCTTCGTCCCCATCAAAACCCAGACTGAGTCTAGTAGAATACCTGAGACTGACTACCCAATCCTGAAAACCATCAAGGTGACCCCAGTATGAAGGCCCTGCACCATGGAGCCAGGAGGAACCTGAGGAGACATGAGCACTAAATGTCCTANGTAACCAGTGAGTGCCGTGTGACTATTATTCCCTTCTGACTGAAGCCTTCCCTCCTACAAGAAGGAATCTAGGGAAACTTAGGAGACTCAGGAAACTCAGACAGTTACAAGAATCACAAAACCATTCCCAAGGCTACCTGAGAACCAGACACTGATGGGAAGGAAGACTCTGTCTTTGGTGGAGCTGCCTGCAAGTTGCACAGGGAGCTCCAGGGAGCTTTCATGAGTCCTCATCCATGCTGAGGTGTGGGCTCCTTTTGGTGAAGAAATAGTCTTTGAGTCACCCATAAATAATGCCAATAAACTCATGGGTTCACTAAGCTGGATTTGGGTCATGTTCTTTTTTCTGTCATGGTGCTCTTTGAGGTTGTTTTTAATCTCCAGGGGAAAATAAGATCCTGAGATAGCAAGGCAATGCTATGTAAAACTGAAGATAATTTGAATGAAATCTTGATTTGGCTAATAATATTATCTAAGTGTGGTTTATTAATTACAATACATCTACCATACAAAAGCAACACATCAGCAAAGAAGGGAGCTGTCAGTAACTGGGGGTGTGCAGGGAGATAGGGGGTACTCACTGTGCTTCTTTCTTTAAATTCAAAGTAATTCCAAAATACAAATTCTGTTGGAAGCAAGGGTGGCATACATCTAAAATCCACATTGTTATTTGGACAGAGTGGCTCTACCTGTAATTCCAGCTTTTTTTTGGGGGGGGGTGCTGAGGCAGGAGGATTGTAGTGAGTTTGAAACTCCAGGTCTCAAGAAAAACAACAAAACTTAAACTGCAGAAATGAGCAAAATGCACACCATTCTAGCATTCAACTTTGAGCTACTGTCTCTCAGAACAGGATTTCTTCGAATTATTTTGTTTTGTGGACATTTTTGAGAAAGGTGCTAAGTTTCTCTTCTTGGGACTTCCAACAACGGCCAAGTAAATTTTCCACCTTGACTTCAGAGCCTTGCTCCCCAGCGGACATGCTCTATGCCAGCTGCCATCTGAAAATGAATTTTCACAGCTTACTTTTAAGCACCTTAGAAATGGGAGTTTCTAATGGAAGTGCTGACACAATGTGAGCGAGGGCCGTGTGAATGCACGGCTGTAATTTATAATGTCAGCCCATATTCCAAACACTCTGTGCGTGGAGCTCTGCACAAATAGGAGAGGAAAGGACTGCAGTGAATTATTGTGCAATTAATCATTTGACCATGAGGGATTCATTTACTAATTAAAAACGCAAAAAGAGTAAATTGAAATAACCAGTGACTACTAAATCACGTCTTCAGAAGCCTCAACCACATGTAATAAATCATGAGTATCCATCAGAGTTGGACACGCTGGGTACCAGTACTCTTCTAGGCCCTCCTCAGATACCTCTGCACGTGCAACAATAATTATAACATGTGCATATATGCAGCTAATATTGTAAGTATAGATATGCAGATGTAGGCATATTTCTATTTTCTATAACTATATACACACATGATAGATACTAGATATGTGCATTCATGAAAAAATATATTCATCTATGTAGCTTTGTATCATAAATCATAAAAATAGTCAATGGAAAACTCAGAGTGAATAATATAAAACTCATTGGGGCATCATTGTGACAGCACACGACACCTTAAGCTTTGTATGTAGGCACCTCAGTCACAATTTCTATACCGCTTTCATGCCTACGCAATCCTTGAGTCTTTGAAGCCAGGCACACTCCTAGGCATGGTCTCCAGCCCATTCAATGACTATTTGCAAACTTTCCTATTGGTTTCAATTACCCCTTCTGAACACTTAAGTCAGTTACCAGGCAGCACAGCNAGCTCAAATTAGCAAATCTCACTGTGATCTCCCTAACTATGGAACTTTCTCACGAGGCGTTTAGTGAAGCTACAAATAAGGTCAGCCTCAGACAGGTGTGCCTGGTGAGAAGGGCTCCAGTGATTCTCTTAGGAGTCCCATCCTCCTGGTCACTGTCCACACAGGGAGGGCACATGGAGGAGATTCCTCCGTTTTCTTAACTCTTCTCCCCTGAGTAGGGGAAGTTTTTATCCTGATCCCAGAAGGTACATGGTCAAGGGCTGCCTGTGGTTGAGAACTGAGAAGAATAAGACAGAATTGGGTTGAGGACCCTGTCTATAAACAAAACTTCAAATGCAAGAGAAAGGCTCAAACCCAAGAAGAGTCAAGATGCTACTTGGCGGGGGTTGAGGATGAGGTAGTTTGTATGGTATCTTCCAAAGACCTCCAGCTGTTTGTGTCCCTAGCCTCCTTTCTTAGGCCTGTTTGTCATCTTTCCCTCTGGGAGATGGAGTGGCCATGAAACACTAGGAACATCTACCAGCTAGTCGACTATGTAATAAGGGAGAGTCTGGGGTGAAGGAAAGGAATGGTAGGTGGCCTTCCTGCAAACCATTGTGTGAACAGGTGTCTGTCTGTCCTAGTCAGGAAAGGGTAGACATACTCTCACTCCACAAGTGGCACAGAAAGGAAGGGGGCCAGGAGGTGAAGGTCAAGCTCCCAGAAGGCAGCAGAACTCTGCCTTTCTTGTCTTCTGTGCAGCAGGAAAGCTACAGACAAAGTGTATGTAGAGTTTAGAGAATACTTTGAAAAGATTTTATACCAAATGTTATTAAACTTCCATTTATCAAAACCTAGAGCTGCTTTCACACATCTCCAGAGAGAGTGGTTGGGATTGACGTTACCTAACAGCCTCAGATGATCTGAAGCTGCATGTCTGTGTTATTTGGGTGCTTTGGCTTTATGTAATATTCTGCCATTTTAACTGGCACTTTACAATCAGAAAATAAAACGAATCCTGAGTCTAATTTGAGGATTTCTGATGTTATGAAAGTCAGAGGCTCATCAACAAGGGCGTCATTTCACATTTGCAAGAGGAGAGTGGGCGAATGAAGCATAAATCTTGGCTTCAAACTATTCATGTGCACAGAAACCCATTGTATCCGTGGTTGTTGAGAAACAGACAAGTGTATAGGGTGAACAGCGGGGAGCCACACCTGTGTGCAGATGCATGACTGTCCTCAGATCACCCTGTGTTATAACTTATAAAAGATGATGCAGATTTCTAGGGAGGAAGCTGAGATGAACTGACTTTCAGAGTGACATTTATCAGGAGAGTAATAGCATCAGGACCATACATGTCTATGATGTGGCCTTAAGGGGAAGAACAAGCTTTAGGATCTGAAGAAAACCTTCCTTAGGGACAGACATTACAGGTAGCATGGTGGGGTCATGAAGGGAACTATCCTTCAGCTCCCATGACATCACAGGTGGCATGATGGGGTCATGAAGGGAACTATGCTTCAGCTCCCATGACATCACAGGTGGCATGATGGAGTCATGAAGCGAACTATCCTTTAGCTCCCATGACATCACAGGTGGCATGATGGAGTCATGAAGGGAACTATGTTTCAGCTCCCATGACATCACAGGTAGCATGGTGGTTTGTAAATGGAAGTATCCTTCGGCTATCTATCTCCAAGTACCAGGAGAGTTCAAGAATCATACCATAGGCAACGAGATCTGGGTCCCTTTTGAATTTCCCTTGGTATGGATGCGCAAGATGGATTCAGGCTTTGTAGAGCATAAATCATAAGCAACGGATGGAGGGAGAGCATCTTTAAGAAAATGAGAAAAATACATGAATAAATCAGAGCAGTGCCTTGTAAATGTGCATGTCTTAAACTGCACTGCTGGGCTTCCCTTATACAGCCAAGCCATATTGTTGAATACTAAATCGTCATGTATATCGTAGGTCCTCACCCTCCATCTAGGTCTGGCCCTCCTTTCCCATGGCTCCACAGTAATGATTAGTCATTTCTAGTTATTGTCAAGCAAATTCTGCTTTTTTTTCAAATGTCCAAAGAAGAGCCTTTGTTCTCCACTTGTGTCCTCTTACATGTCTCTCCTGCAGCTTTTACCACTCTGTCTAGTAATTGTTGAGTTTCTTTTCACTCTTTGTCATTGTTTGCTACTTGGGACTAGGACCGCTGATCTTATGGACCTTATATCTATGATGTATAGCTTCAGACAGTGAAGAGAGAGTATTGAATAGGCATGTCTGAGCAGGACACACAAGAAGAATTTCACTGAGGGACATACTAAGTTGTATATTCATATAAAAGTTTTTTTAAGACTCTCCTCTGGAGACGGAGGAGGAGTGGATGGGGAGAGGGGAGATGGGAAGCAACGGGGAGGAAGGAGAGGAGAGAGGGGAAACTTCGGTTGGTATGTAAAATAAATGAAAAAATGTTATTTAAATAAAATTTTNAAAAAGACTCTTCTGGGATAGAGATGAGAAGATAAATATTGGTAGGCAGTATGCAGAAAATTTAAAGAACATTGTCTTATAAACTATAGAGAAATGAAATGCATATTCATGCTCAAATATTATAGATGCATAATAAATGCTAAAGNGAGTTAGGGTGCTCTTAACAAGGCTACTGCCATCTTTTCAGATTGACAATAGATCATTAAAAGAGAGACAGTGGGGAAATGCTTGAAGTGAATGCTTTAAGTATTACTGAATGATAGAAAGACAACTAGAAAACTGGCTGCTTGCTATAGATACAGAGCACACACTTACTGTAAGAGCAGCATGATGTGAGCATAATTGGTAATGGCTAGTCATGTTATTTTTTTCCACTGGTCATTTTATTTCCTTTCCACTTAAGGAAGGAACAATGCAACTGTGGTTCACAGTTCAAGGGGATACAGTCCACCAGGAAGGAAGGATGAGACTGTGGTTCACAGTTCAAGGGGATACAGTCCACCAGGAAGGAAGGATGCGACTGTGGTTCACAGTTCAAGGGGATACAGTCCACCAGGAAGGAAGGATGTGACTGTGGTTCACAAGGGGATTCAGTCCACCATGACAAAGCATGGAGGCAGGAGTGGGAGGTGGTTGGTTACATTGCATCAACAATCAGGAAAAAGAGAGCAGACGGGAAGTGAGGCCACATGACAGAACATTAAAGTCTATCTCTAGTGACCTACTTCCTCCAACAAGTCTCCACCTCCTTATTAAAATTCCACTCTTCAGATACAGCATCACCAGCTGGGAATGAAGGGTTGAAACTCAAGTCCCTTTGGGGACACTTGACGTTCAACCTCAGCACTGGTGGGAGGATGAAATGTCCCCAGAGAGAACAGAGTGTCATGTGACAGAGTGATGGGGGAAAACGGAGGCTCCTCTCAGAAAACAGTTCAGGCTACTCTTCTGTGAACACACACAACTCTAGAAACAAGGACGTGATTCCCTGGAACTATTGTCTCACCCTCTGTAAAAAGAGTGAAGTGCAGTCTTTCATGATGTCACCATACCTGGTGCTGATGACATTCCTGCTGAGCAAAATCTAGATCAAGGCCTCGCTGTGCCCACATCTAAAGAGTGACCTAGAAACTGGAGAGATGGCTCAGTAGATAAGACAAGTGGCTGCTCTTCCAGCAGACCAGATTTTGCTTCTCAGCACCCATGTCAGTCAGGTGGCTCACAAATGTCTATAACTCCAACTCTAGGGAGTCCAATGCCATGTTTTAGTCTTTACAGACACTGAACACACACACACACACACACACTCTAAAATAAGTAAATCATAAAATGTGCTTGTACATTTAAAGGCTGTTTGTCTCTTTGGGCGCATCATAGATTTACTTCCTAGCAATATAATATTGACCTACACAATGTTGACCACTATTATTTTCTTCTGATAGAAACTTACTTTAAAGCAAAAAAAAAAAAAGATATGTGCACAGTGAGACACTATACCACATAACACATTTCTTCAATCTATTCCTCTGTTGGTGTACACCTAGGTTGGTTTGAGAATTGAGTCTCTTTTTTGCCATTACACAATGATATGATTGGCATTTTGTATGCTTGCCCTGCATTCTGAAGTAAGAGGTCTGAGGATGTGGATCATGTGGCCTTTGCTCCTTTGGTTTTGTCCCAAGTTAGAAAATAAAAACTTAGCAAGTATTTGTCAGGTTAGTTCTCTTCTTCCANGTTCTGTAGAGCCTTCTGGTATACTGTTCAGTAGCTGCTTTTAAAGTATCCCCTCTGAAGGTGGTGGGCCAGTGGCTGGGTGATGAGGCATGTAAAAATAAATGATTTAGGAGTCTCCAAAGACCCAGAGCTCAAATCCCAGTGAGCTGTAGAAGTTCTTGGTTCTGAGACAGGAGAGCATGTGGGGATAGAGTTTCCTCCAAACTGTTTGTTCCCACATGGAGCTCTGGATACGGGTCACTGTGGCCCTGGAGTATGTGTTTTCAGGGAGTGGGGACACAAAAGGGACCCTGCAATCAGTTCACATTCCTAGAGCATAACACATACTCAGAGGTAAAATTATGTATCAGAAACCTGCAAGGTCCTGGCTAAAGAGCAGAGCAGAGCAGCATGCTCACCCACTTGGAGTCACCCCCATCTTCTCTCTAATGATTATTTGATACATAATAAAATTGTGAGATTGCGGGGCATGGTGGTATATGCCTTGAATTCCAGCACTTGGGAGGTAGAAGAAGTAGATCTCTGGATTTGAGACCATCCTGGTCTGTAAGTGAGTTCTGGGATAGCCAGAGCTCCACAGAAAACCCTGCCTAGGAAAACAAACAAACAAAAAGCCAAAAAATAAAGAAAATTGTCAGCTTGAACAAGTATGGGATTACATGAACAAATCATGTATTTGCTTTAACATATCTTTAGAGAGCAGACCACCAGTGAAATGTGGATCCAGAAGAAGGGGTAGAAGAGCATTGTCAGTCTGCAGTAGGAAAGTGGAATAACAGGAAGGGAGGTCCATGTGGGGAGAGAATTAGGAGGGTGTGTCAGGCGGATCAGGAGAAGGATAACTAACACTAAGGCTTTGAAAAGCCATATAGAAGCCTGCTATTTTGTAAGCTTTGCACACTCTCTCTCTCTCTCTCTCTCTCTCTCTCTCTCTCTCTCTCTCTCTCTCACAAGATTTTAATTGGAACCACCCTATGCAGGGCTAATGTTCCTCCTAGAAGTTGTAGATTGGCAAACAAAAAGCCCAGTGCCAGATGTGGAATATTTTCCCTCACATTATTGAGCAGGGATATCTTGAACCCCCCCAAAACAATACAGAGTATTGCCATTGATCTTGGTTGCCCACCAGCCCTTGGCAGTGAGACCCTACTATTGAAGATACCACAGACTTTGGCTACAGGATATGAAGAAATCAAGTTCATACTGCTCAGGTAGCTTTCTCCATACTGGGTAGCTTTCATAGTACTAGATGATGCTATACAGGCTGCTGGTGAAGAAAAAATTCACCAACAGCTAATCAAGCTCTGAATCTGGTGAGCTATGGCAAAAATTCATGTGGAGGACATGGCAAGATATGCCTGTGGGTGAAATAGTGGAACTATTATGGAGGTAAGCAACCACTTTCTGGTTGGATTTAAGGCCTGCACCACAGGTGAAACACATGCTTGGTACTGTAAATCTTGCCAAGAACCTGTGACTAGGGAGCTCATAGGCCCCAGAACTGAACCTGCTACTACTATTTTCTTAAAAGTATCAAACTGTCTTAAATTCTAATGTCTGAACTCATAGATTAGTGCAGCTTTTGGACCTCATCAAAGAAATCATTTTGTGCAATTAATTATAGTTAGCATGGAAACTCACAACTGATCAAAGCACAGAGAATAAACCTCACTAGAGTTCTCTGCCACTATATCACACCCCATCTTCTCAACACTCNGGGATCATCCAGGAAGAAGAAGCAGAAAAAATGGTAAGAATCGGAGGTTAGGGAGAACCAGAACAAGTAGTATTTTATGTACCATTTTAAGTACCATGATGATTGTGTGTGCATGAAATCCTGAAAAAATAAAAACATGGTTTCGAAAATATGTATAAATACTTTACAAACAAGATTGAAAATTGTTACTGCATAATAAAAGCATCAAGACTCATACCCAGCATGAGCAGGTGACCTTCATGAGACATGCAGACCAGGTAATCCCCAGAACATCTGACATGTCAAAAAGGTAGGCTCTAGAAGTTTGAGGGCCACTGTGGTCTTTCTTAACACTGAAGGAAGAAACCTGCTTGGGGGTGTTGAAAGAGTTAACCTCATGCTCCATCCTCCCCCCAGAAGAGTCATTTGTTCCTCTTCCTTCTTNCCATTAGGCACACAGCCTCTGCTTTCATGTCTTTCCAAATGGTCCCCAAAGGGGCTCCTCAATGGGTCTGAAAACACTTTAGCCGAACGTACAGAATGCTTTTTAAGCACAAGTGCACACTCTGTACCCTCTAAAATGCTCACTCTTCACAAGTGTGCTGTGTGCCTTGTCATCTGAGTATCTATTTGCTCACAAGCAACTCAAAAGGCAGCTGGCATTTCCAAGACAGTGCCAGGTTCTCACTGTCTACCACTGCTGACTCAGTAGGAACAGTCTCTTTTTTTGAATACTAATTTTTTCTCTTCTTTTCAGAATTGTCAGTTTGGTCCTCAAAATGGTGAGTGGAAGGTGCTATTGTTATCTACCTATGGAAATCCNAAAAGTAATACTCATACTCATTGATGCCAAGGACCACCATTTCTGCTTATGTTACTTGTTTTGTGATCACTTGTAAAATCAATTGATAGTTTTTATTGTCAATAAACTGAAGCAAAAAAGAATAATTACATTGTAGTGGTTTGAATGGGATGTCCTGCACAGTCTCAGCCTTCATAATACCTAATCTCCAGTTGGTGGCACTGTTAGGAGAGGCTTAGGAGGTGTGGCCTTGCTAGAGGAAGTCATCTGGGGAGGGTTTTGAAAGCTCAAAGATTTGCTTCCACTCTATTCCCAGATGGCTCTTTGTTTCCTGTTTGCAATTCAAGATGTAAGCTCTCAGCTTCTCTCTCCAGCTGCCTTGGCCTTGCTCTGTCATTGTGGACTCATCCCTCTAGAACCATAAGCTCAAATAAACTCTTTCTCTATAAGTTGCCTTGGACATAGTGTTTTATCACAGCAATAGAAAAATAACTCAGCATATGTTGAACGTCAAGGCTGGCTGAAATGCCAGTTAGATTGGGGTCTCCCTTGTTCATTACGGTAAACTGAACAAAGTGTCAGTGTAGTAGAATATTTTAAGGTGTGTTACTTTTGTTCATGTTGCATTTGTTTAACTCTGTGAAGCTGTGTTACTGTGCCTGCCTAAAACACCTGATGGTCTAATAAAGAACTGGCCAATAGCAAGGCAGGAGAAAGGATTGGTGGGGCTGGCAGGCAGAGAGAATATATAGAAGGAGAAATCTGGGAGAAAAAGGAGCAGCCAGATAGGAGGAGGACTCCAGGGGCCACCCACCCAGCCATGCAGCTACACAGCAAGCCACGGAGTAAGAGTAAGATTTACAGAAGTAAGAGAACGGGAAAAGCCCAGAGGCTAAAGGTAGATGGGATAATTTAAGTTAAGGAAAGCTGGCAAGAAACTAAACCAAGCTAAGGCTAGGCATTCATAAGTAATAAAAGGCCTCTGTGTGTGATTTATTTGGGAGCTGGGTGGCATGCCCCCACTCAAAAGAGTAATAAAACAACCACAGGTCAGCTTCCACTCTTTGTATTTTTTATCATGGAAAAGAAGGGTCAGCAACTTCTTTGTGAACTGTGATGCCAGATACTGTGGTTAATGGTACACATACACTGTGCCTTATTTAGCAATGACTCTTGTAGCAGCTTTTAAGTAGAGGAGTTTACTCCATGACTGTTATAATAAAAGAAAATTGACTCCAAAGGGTTAATAATGCAACCCTTCCTTTAGCATGTGTAGGTGTTGATGCCAGGAGCCTAGGACTTTCTGCTCCAAAGACAGAAAAAAGTACAACAGTCACTTCTCTTACCCCTGAAGTGACCAGGATAGAGAAAAGACAGGGTATCCAGAGGTCATGGCTACAGTATGCAAGGCTTTATAGGTCTGTGTCACCCCTTAAGAACACACNGCACTCAGAGAAAAAGTAGAAAGACTTGGTTGGACACTGACTGTAAAATAGAAGATTATTGGATGTCGGAGTTTTAAATATGTATTTGACAGTTTACATTTTGGTTTCATACTTAGAATATAATACACTTACTTATTGTTATCTATTATGTTGTTTCATTTTTTGATACAAATAGAATAGGCAGCAACTTAGAAAATGTGTTCTTTCCAATTTTGCCCTGTAATTCACTGAGCATGTGGAGAACGAAGATAAACAGTGAGAGAAGACACATCCTGCATTAGGTTGTCCACCTACAGGGCTAGGGTGGCGCAAGCATAGTCAAAAGTCAATCTGACTAATGAAACCCAGGAATTTCTCCCTTAATTATTAATTATAGAGTGGGAAAGGCCCCTTCTCACCATTCTTTATCTTACATAACTAGTCCAAAACCTTCTCAATCATTAATACTGTTACCATCTGAGCAGAACCTCTTTCCAACGCCGTTGCTTTCCCAATGCCATCTAAATATCACAGCATACCTATCTCTTCAAAGTCTCTATGACAACAACATCAATATCACACCCTTATCATCCTAATATTATCTCCATCCCAATATAACTATAAGCTCTATATTATCCTGACATCATCCCTATCCTAAGACCATTATCATCCCTACATGATCCTCATCCCAACACCATCCCCATCCATCACCATCCCCAATATCATCATCATTATCATTCCCAAGATCATCGCTCTCCCCATCCTATCACCATCCTCATCTTACTACCATCCTTATCCTGACACCATTCCCATCCAAAAAGAGTCCCCAACCTAATATCATGCCTGTCCCAACACCATCCCCATTTCAACATCATTATCATCCTCATTCCAGCCTCTGGACAGACAGAGAGACGCACACCACACACACACACACACACACACACACACACACACACACACACACACACAATTTAAAAATTAAAATAAATATTTTAAAGGAACAAACAAAATTTACACAA
Organism: Neotoma lepida; assembly: GCA_001675575.1. Taxonomy (NCBI): domain Eukaryota; kingdom Metazoa; phylum Chordata; class Mammalia; order Rodentia; family Cricetidae; genus Neotoma; species Neotoma lepida. Next base: position 12,340 of record LZPO01035093.1, on the reverse strand, counting down.
AAGCTAGACATCACTTTCTCAACACTGTCTTCATTCCCATCCTAACAGCNNCCCTATCCCAATTCTATCAGTAATGCTTTTATCATCTCAATGCCATTACCATCTATCATCATTCTCATCTCAATATTGTCACCATCCCAACACCATAGCCATTCNGATATCATCATCATTTCAGTGTTATCACCAACTTCATCCTCAGCATCATCACCATCTCCCACAGCACTCTCACCTCCATCTTAGCCACCATCTCCCGAATCATCTCCAGAGCCATCGCCATCCACTCTATCACGCTTCCTTAAGCATCTCAAGGCTGGCTTGCCTCCAGGATGCCTATGTCTNCTTTCTCATCTTCCCCCAGTCTTCCTCTGCACATCTTTCACTAACTTCACTGCAAGGTCTTTATTGTAGATTACGAATTTCCTTAACGATATGCCACTTGTTGTGTAAGTGACTTTGGAATTCAACCTTACGGATCACAATCGTTGCTCTGCAAACTACAGAAACTTAACTGGTCCCCTTTAGGTCTGAGGCTTAGGTCTGGACTTTTGTGTCTCAACAATGTTGTGCTCAGTGAGGCTATATATTAAAATAATCCAGTATATTATGTTTCCAGGCACTTCCAAANATCTTTGAAAAATACTTCAGGAATATTATATTATAAAAATNCAATGGAAAGTCTCATTAATAACTGAGAAATATGTTGACATTTCATAGTTATTAATTGTGCTGTAAATGTGCCAACTTCATGGTGTATTAAATTACATGTTTACTTGGTCTTATTTTTGCAAAAAGACAAGCAACATTTTTTCTTTTCCCAAGCATCTCCTATTCCTAATTATTACACACACACACAAACATACCCATGTGTACCCTTGCACCCCACTGGTTCTGATAGAGGAACTATATAGTGACACTTTCTAAATGTAGTAATTAGCTTCTCTTCATACCTGATCAGTAGAGAATGTCAAGGGTAACANTGTTCTAACCTTTAACCAATACTTGGACTCTCATGTAATCCCCATATGTAGCATGTAAACACACAAAATTTGTACCAGTAAATTTCATGTTGAATGAGGTCCTGGGATGGAGCACTTGCGTCTGTGTGTCTGGAATAACTCACCGCACACATAGGGATTGTTTAATAGAGATCTGCCATTCCCACTTGTGCTTGGATAGTGTGATTTAGATAGAAGCCTAATGCACAAGAGCAACTTGTCCCCGGAGCCTTTTCAGAATATAAATTAAGCGATATTATAGCAGAAGCCTGCTCTTAGCTCAGCGTAATGAATATGAACCGTCATGTACTCCTGACCAAGGTCATGATATGAGGACGAATTACTCTATTAACATCTCTTTTAAGTAGCATTAGTGATAATAAATGAAGAGGTTTAATGTAATACTGATAATATTATTCATGCAAATACAGCATACTTTATCTTGTTAAAACAATTAAAATGTGCTTTGAGGATATTTTACATGCCGGAAATATGATGCCTGAGAATGCTTACCGCATGTTACCGAACACGTCAGTGCCAGCCAGCAATGCTGATAATCTGATAAAAATCGGAAAGCTGCTTTGCAGGCTACGCTAATTCAGAACCGTCCCTTTGGCCCTGGGTAGTAGCCAAATGCTGCACACGACCGCAGCAGGCTTTAGCAGTGATGTTAGATTAGGTTCAATCCTTTTGCTTATAATTTTTTCAAGGAAATTACATCCACCATTCTTTAGCATAAACCCTCTTTAGCTGCTAAGCGGCCTGTAATATTGCATTTTAAGCCTGCTACATTAGTATCTTCTTTCCAGACAAATTTAAGCTTTGTTCTCAGTTATATAGATCATCTCACCGGTAGTATGTAAATGCAGAAAAGCAAAGATCACTCCTAGGAGTGGGTGGTGACCTCATTCTAGCACAGCACCGAAGGACTTTGGGCAATTCGTAAATGTACTATTGTGTGAAGAGACACCACAGAATATCTAATGGCTGCTCGCTGTTTCATGGCATAGAGAACCCTGTAAGCCACAAGGAAAATTTATGAAAAGCAAAATGTATCAGGTTTGTTAAAGCTTATAAGGTTTCCTATTGGAGGAAAGACTCTTCTGGGACTCTCTGGAGCTCAATATGATGACTGTGTGTCACTGTGTACGTATAGCACTGGTGTCAGCTCTTTACATTTATTTTATCAGAATTTTGTCATAATAAAAGGGGGAACAGGTTGTGACACCACTGAGAGGTGCAGGGAACTACCTCCTCTTGTCCCCACACTCTCTTCCATTCTTTGTCACCCACTTAGCTCCTCCCACACAACAATGAAAAGTTATGGCGCCTTCATTGAACTGAGGGTCAAGGCACTCCCTTCCTGGGGACTAGAGGCTAGTGTATGAGACTGCTATATTTCAGGACAACTTTGCAAGATGCTTTTACCTCCTGCTTCCTAAGACCGTGCCGCCAACACTGAGGCCCTACAAATCACCAAATTTTACTTAAAAGCAGTTACGGTTATTTGATATAAAATGTAGCAATGCTAGTTATGACTCTAAAGAATTTTCTTTCTTATTCGGGGAGACTCATAATATTTTGGCAATTGTATATTAAAATTATTTTACTGCCCTCATAAAACAGCTTCATATAATGTGGAAGAAATGATTATCTTTAACATCTTGCAAACATTATGCTGGGGGAATGCTTCTTCTTTAATTAAGACTTCAGCAAAGCCTGGCCACTGTCTAGCCTATTTCCACCAGCGTTTTAATAATGCTTGGCATGGCTGCTTCGACTTGATCCCACATAAATTTTGCACATGTGGGTGGAGATGAGGTTTCAAGAGGCAGATAAGGTTTTGCATTACGGACAAAACACATATTTACATGAATGAGCCTCCTTGACTGCGCTTAATTAGTCAGGGGACAGGAGACTACCAGATCCTCAAAGCAAGGACTTAAAGCATTAGTTTCTCATATTTATGAGTAATGCCTCTCTTATCACCCTGAGGCTCACAACAGGATCATGGAAAGCATGCTGGGTTAAATCTCTTTGTTAGTAAATACAGACATTATGCTTCGGGGAAGCCCAGAGGACAGTTTTGACTTGTGAGTTATGCTTCCATCAAGCATAAGCTGACTCAGAGCCTGAGTGCTGTTTTTACTATTTACACTATGAATTGACTTCCTGTATTTTTCGCAGCCTCTGAGTTTGCCCTTCCCAGCAGCTGGAGACCAGTTACCACACTCACCTGGCCATTGTTTTGTAAATAGTCTACAAGCTCACACTTGCTCTGTTCCTGGAAAGTCATTTGTTTGGTGGAGAGTCTACCACACAGAGTGTACCCAGATAGGAAGTGGATTCACGAAAGGCCAAGAGGCCTTGCTGTGGGCACCTTGATTACCAGGACCACACTGGATGTGCAATTCATCTTTGGCTTTGGTGAGCCCCAACGGTGACTTAGAGGTGAAATTACGCCAGTCCCGAACTCCTGGGTTACACCGTTTTCTAGTGCCATGCTGTCTCAGCAATTCTGTCCAAGCACCTCTAAGTGAAGAGAAACTCCAGAACTCACTGTGTGGAAGTCAGATTCATTCGGCTGTGTTGTACTCACATGCTCACAGCTTGGCACCATTTGAAGCAATGAACATAAACAGAAAGACAGAAGTTGGATTTCATTCGTAAATAAGCACAATTTCTAATTATTAATACTTTTTGAAACAGGCTTCCATGTAGCCTGGTCTGGCCTTGAGCCTACCCTGTAGCTGAGAATGACCTTGAACTTCTGATCTCTTTGCCTTCATCTTGGGAGTGTTGGGATTATAAGTATGTACCAGCATGCCAAGTTTATATAGTACTGGGGTTGGACCCCAGAGATGCTCCCATGCTAGACAAGTATTCTACCAGCTGAGCCATCTCTCCAGCCCATGTTAACCACAATTATTGATGGGTGGGAATTTTGCACTTGCTGTGTACAGAATAGTTTCTCAAACCTCAGGCAAGCTGCCATGACTTTCTTCCTGCCTTCATCACCTTGGCTCTCAGGTTGGGCTAGATTTCCAACACAGCAGCCAGCTAAGCCCAGCTTCCTGGCATGAAGATGGATGAGTGGATCATCATCCAGTGTAGATAAAGAATTTCTTCAAGATCTGAGTTGACATAGTATGATATATGACATTCATCAAATTTTTCTATATTTCCATCAAATATAAAGCTTATCCCAAGTCCTGGACCACCTGACAGTCACTGTAAGAACTTCAGATCTAAACTATCTTCAAGGCAGGGTCCGGTTCTTACAGTTTGGGGTGTCCTGTGAATTTCAGCATTTCTGTAGCATTAACTGTACATCTACTTTGTGCTGGCTGCTGGGAATGCAAACCCGTACTCCACCTTCTGACAGCTCCCTGTGGCTTTGTGGGACTAATACCCTAGTGACTTTAGCGTGCTCTTGGGTGACCAAATTAATGTGTACCAGGAAGATCATTCCCAAGTGTTGTGTGCTCAAATATCATTACATTACATTTGCAACATGATATTGTTATTTTAAAATACATATATATCTTCAAACACTCTCCCTAGCCATTTTCATCTTCAGCTTGCCAGTGACATCATCCTCACATGCACATATTTTCTTGGAGTGGTCCTTCATCTTTCTCCAGCCTCCATCAGAGAAGCAGCAATCCCTTTCAGTTAATGGACACAGTCAATTGCTGACTGTGTTCCAAGGAACAGAGCAGCTTTTCATCCTAAGCTTGTAGAGGGGCCACCACAGCCTAGTGAGCAGGGGCAGGTCCTGGCCAGCAGTGTCACAATGTGTGATGTGTAGCTTCTCCCTGCTAGGGGGGTGGCATCTGTAGTCCAGGGGCAGATCTGGGTCAGTATCCAGGTTATGGGCTGTAGAACTGCTTGCCTGGTATTCAGGTGTTCAACTTACCATCTACTTTATTTGGCTGGTGTTGTTTCTATTCTCATGAGTGTAAGTTCCGGTAGATATAAAGGGGATGAAATCTCCCCCACTTCTGCTTCAGGAGGGCTATGGACATGGAGAGGGCAGTGAGTTTAAGGTCACATGCGTTGCTATTTTCATTTCTCTGCTACAGAGGTACTGCTTTCACACAGCATTGTGAGCCTCTGTCCCAGGGCCGGTCATTACAGCATTTCCCATCGGCCAGCATCTTCACTCCTCGGTTTGCAGTGCTCACTACCTGTGTCTACTAAGGAAACCGTGCTGTGGTTCATGACAGGGATGAGAACCATGACCCGTCTCCTTGTGCATTCAGAGCCTGGACTGAGGGAGATAGATAAAGCGTACACCAGCCCTCAGGTGTGAAGAGGATCGGTGACTTACAGCACAGAGGGCCTCATTCACCACTCTCTTCCCTGAACATCTCCGGGGTAATCGTGATTTTCACAGAGGACCCATGCATTTCCTCCTCATCCTCTGAGTCAGTATCACAGTGGCCATCTCACTGTCCTAGAAACTATCTAAATTTCAAATTCAAAGTTGAGCCTAGATGTTTTAGAAACATCTAAATGGCTTGTTGATTTTTCTAAGGACAGTATCTTAGCCATTTTAGTACAAACTTAACCAAACCACTTACATGAATTATTTCTCTCACTCTGACAAAACTCCTGACAGAAGCCACTTCAGGAAGAAGAGGGTGGATTTGGTCCACTGTTCCAGAGGATACAGTCCATGTCAGGGAAGGCATGGCAGCTGGGTGGCCAGGTCCACGGTGGTGGAAGGTTCTGCTGTAGCATGTTCTCATGCTGGTTAGTCAGGAAGCAAGTCTAGGTTGCGGCTAGAGCTGACCCTACAACCTCCATCCCCACCATTAGTGCCTATGTCCACCAGCTAAGCCTACTGCCTCCCATCCCGAAGAATGCACACCATCTTCCCAAAACAGTAGTGCCAGCTGGTGAACAAGAACTGAAACCATACGATGAGCCTTGGAAAAGGGGACATTTCACATCCAAACCACAAAATCTCCCACAATAGCGAACCTGCAGGAAGAACAGTTATACCAATGGCAAGTAATGCCAGCTCACTAGGACCCTGGGGACTTATGCTACCAATGGAGCTGTGAGACACATCATAGAGGAACAATGTTGTGTGAAAATGTGGCTGTGTAACGCAATGTTGTGGACTAAAGCATGTTTGACTGTTTGCCATTGGACATTTCTATTTAGAATGCCAAGAGCCTCCTGATCCTGCAGAGTAGGTGATTAAATCATAGTATCATCCAGGTCTCCCTTCCTGCTATTCTTGCTGTGTTATTGCATTCATGGAAACAAAATCTCTCCAATGTGAGGAGCTCAGAAGCTAAAAACAGCCAAGTCATGAAAACAATGAAATGCCAGCCAGCTTGGTACCTGGCTAGCTGGGTTGCATCTCAACAAACAAGAAAGCTTCATTTCATCCTGGAGTCTGAAGACTGTGAACTGAAGTGGCCTCTCCCACAGGCAGTTGGGACCTGGGGAGAAGAGAGGAGGTCACTCAGTGAAACTTCCTTTGGGTTTTCCCAAAGAAGTCTTCTATTAAAACAGACACAGCTGGAGTTAAGCTTGGGATTTACTGTCAAATAATTAGAGTAAAAAGAGCCTGTTTATGGGTTAAAGAGGGAGAGCACCATGCATGGCCAAGCCCAAAGAAAGAGGAGTTCTAAATGCAAACGAAGTATGGGAATCAGAAACAAAGCAGCTATCTTGCTACCCTGTTACACCTTAGGGAAATCTTTATTCTCTTGTATTTCCATGGGGACCAGCAGAAGCATGAAGCACAGGATGGGAAAATAGGCCATCAGAAGGGCCTGATGGCTTCTAATGTTGAGGTCAACATTAATGTCTTCTGACACTACAGATGAGAAAATATTCCTCCTTATGATGACCACATTAATTAAAATAAAGAATTAATTTTCATAAACTTTATTATAAAAATGGCAAGTAAATAAAAACATCTTACAATCAAATTAACTATACTCAAAGTCTTTATAACACGAGGAACAGTTAGAATAGAAATTTGGAATGAAATCTGGATGGAGTTTCACGTTACATTTTACACTTGCTGTATCAAATATATTTTATCCACTACCAAAAACCAAAAATCTATGACAGAACTAGAACTAGAAAAACAATTAACTTTCTATCCTCTTTCACATCACGTTTGTTACCTGGGTTCAGTCCTTCATCATCCCCTCATACTTAGTCTTTCCTGTTCTTTTCCCACATTTTATGCTGTACTTACGAGTACATTTGTTTGCATATACATGTATATTACTGTACATATTCCATGTATGAGAGAGAATACACATATTTTTTTTCTTTCTGAGATTGTATGACCTCCCTTAATATTATACATTTTAAATCTATCAATGTTCCTACATTTTAAAACTTAATTTTCTTTTAGAGTTGAATAGTATTTCGTTTTATACTTATTCTAAATTTTCATAGTCCATTCATCTGTTGATGGACTACTAGGTTTATTCCAATCCTTTGCTATAGTGAATAAATCACCCATGAAGCCAAGAATGGGATAAGGACAGCCACTCTCTCCTCTCTTATTCAGTATAGTGCTCAAAGTCTTAACTGTAACAGACAAAAGAGGAACATAAAAGGGACGGTGATGAAAAAAGAAGTCAAACCATTCCTATTTGTAGTTGACACATTCTTTACTTAAAATACTTGGGTAGGCAGTATTAATATTGTGAAAATGTTTATACTATCAAAATTAATTTGTAGAATTAATTCAATTCATATAAAAATTTCCATGTCATATTTCACAAGTGTACCGGCTAGTTTTATATAAACTTAACACAAGCTATAGGCATTTTGGACAAGGGAACCTCAATGGAGAAAATGCCCCCACCAGGTGGCCTGTGGGCAAGTCTATGATGTATTTTCTTGATTTATGACCGATGTAGAAGGGCCCACCTCACTGTGGGTACTGCCAGCCCTGGGCTTGTAGTCCGGGGTGCTACAAGAAAGTGGGCCGAGTAAGCCATGAGGAGCAAGCCAGTAAGAGGATTCTTCATGGCCTCTATTTCAGTTCCTGCTTCCAGAATCCTGACCTCCTTGAGTTCTTACCACAACTTCCCTCAGTGATGATGGAGTGACCTGAGAGTTATAAGTTGAAATAAACCTTTTTCTCTCCAAGTTGCTTGTGGTCATGATGTTTCATCACAGCAACAGAAACATCAACTAAGACAACAAGCTTATAAAAAGTGATACAAGGATTCATGTTGAACTACAAAGGGCTGTGAATAGCCAAAGCAATCTTAAGGACTAAGAACAATGCTAGAGGTATTACAACACCCAAACTCAAATCATGCTGTAGAGCTATAGTGATAAAGACAGCCTGGTACTGGCAGCTGTAGAGCTATGGTGATAAAGACAGCCTGGTACTGGCATTGAACAATAAAAAGACACGTGGACCAATGGGATAGAATAGGGGATCCAGAAATAAAACTGAAAGCCACGCTCTCCTAACTTTTGAAAAACAAGGCAAAAAGTACTTTGAAACAAAGATAGCCCATTCTACAAATGGTACTGGCAAACTGGATTTCTGCCTATAGAAGAATGAAATTATAGGTTCTTGTCTTTCACTTTGTACAAAAGTCAATTCAAAATGGATCAAAGACCTTGATTTAAAACAGAAAGTACTGAAACTTTTAGAAGAAAACACAGGTGATACCCTTCAAGGTGTTGGAGTAGCCAAGAACTTTTCAAAGAAAATGCCGATAGCACAGGAATTGACCCCATGTCTCAACAGGTGGACTCCACACAAATAAAAAGTCACTACATCAAAGAAAATAATCAGCAGTGTTGGCAGATAACCCCCAGACTGGAAGAAATATTTACCAGCTACACTCCACACAAGGGGCTAATATCTAGGATTTACAAAGAATTGAAGAAATTAAATAACAATTAAGTCAAACATTCTATCAGCAAATAGGCAAATGAACTGAATAGACAGTTTTCAAAAAATAATAATAAAAATGGCCAATAACTATTTTTATAGGTGTTTAATACCCCTATCAATCAGAGAATTACAAATTAAAACTACTTGAGATATCACCTCAACCTAGTCAGAATGGCTATCATCAACAGAACTGATAACAGATGTTGGAGAGGATGTAGAGAGAAAGAACTCCCATTCATTGTTGGTAGGGATGCAAATTAATATAGCCATTGTGATAATCAGTTTAGAGATTTCTCAAAAATTTGAAAGTAGATCTATCGTATGCCTTTGCTATTTCAGTCCTAGGTACATACTCCATACATAACCCCGTACCCTACCGTGGAGATCTTTGCACCCCATGTTTATTGCTGCTTTATCAACTATAACATGGGAATTTGTAGTAATATATTTAATGCCTACTCAAAAGTTAAGAACAAAATATGCCACCACTGAAAAAGTAGTTTCGTTGGAAATAAAGAATGTCGTAACTGGCAAAGTCAACTACACAAGACAGCTTCCTACTCCTTGTACTTGACTGCTATCTTAATAGCTAGGGATACACACTTAATGTGAAGATGACAGTGACATTGATGATGATGGCATGTGAGCATGTGTGTCACTGCTGCTGCTCTCTTGCTGTGTTCCACACATTCTCCAGGCAAAGGCTGAACAATTCCATGGAGCAGTTCTGAATTTGTCTCACAGCCACACACACTGCAGCTTAATTCTTTTTGTCTAATCACGTGAGGAAAATGTCCACTTCACAGAGGCAAAACAAAGCAAACAAATTAAAAACAAAAACACTTTTATTTTGGTAAATGAGTCCCTGAATTCATGTTTGGTTTCAAGTGAGAGGTAATTTCTAGTCAACATGGCATGAAAACAAAGCAAAATAAATAAACACGAAGCTTCAATAGTTTTAGAATGTTGTTTAGTTGAAATTTAAATAAACATAGCTATTATAACTAATTCATGAAAGTGGATTGAGAGCAATTTGCAGTGGGGTGTGTGGGGACATCAGAGTGTTATGGGATTAATTGAAATTGGAAAGAGTGTTGAGGGGGCCAGCATGCCCAAGAGTTCCTTGGGGACAAGACTCAGCTGACTCCGAGTGCAGGATGGCAGTCAGACTGGAAAGTCTACCTGGTGTCTGTGTCCATAGAATTCTCCAGCTTTGGCTCTCTTCCCAGAAATGCTAAGCAGGCCTCCTAGGGTGTCAGTTCAACCAGACAGCCCAACACAGTGTAGGGGCAGAGTGTCTTGTGCTAAGACCTGCTTGAAAGAAATTGAGATGTCCTTAAAGTCATTGATGAACAATTTCATGGGTCAAGTTGCTTCTCAAGAAAATTCATGGGGTGGTAGAACATGTCAGCCAGGTTTCTCACTGTTAGAGTGGGAAGTTAAAAACTAGGGAGTGGGAGGAAGAGGAGGAAGGAGGAGGGGGATAGAGGTATTGGAATAGCAGCAGGAGGAGGTTGAGGAAGAAGCAAAAGAGATACATAGATACTAATATAGGTGATGGCTATGATGTGTGATGGATGGATAGAGTGCAGATACATACATAACCAGTGAGAAATATAGAGGTACAATGATAGGGCAGAAAGATGGATGGCAGATATGCATGGATAGAAACAGATTGATAGGTAGATGACAGATAATTGGGTAAAAGATGTATACATAGATGGATGATAGATGTTAGATGAGGAATAGGTAGGTATATGACAGTTTTATAGATGAGGTATAGATTAATTAAAGGTTGAATTAAAGGTCAGGAAATATAGAGATATAGGTATATACAGCAGAAAGATAGATGATACATACAGATAGGTAGATATGGATTGAATGGCAGATGATACATGATATATAGATGGGTAGGTGATAGGCAGGCAAATGATAGATAATAGATTAGATAGATGATAGACAGACAGACGGACGGGTGGACAGATGGACGGACAGATGGACAATAGATAGATAGATAGATAGATAGATAGATAGATAGATGCTAGATAAGCACACCAACTGTCTGGAACTCTTTATGACCACACAGACTATTTGACCCTGCTCTGCCTGATGAGAGGGCCCTCACTTACTGCCACTCTGGTAGCAATAAGTGTCCAGAGTACCATATCCAAAATAAGCCTGGGGTATATTGTAGTGACAGGAAGGGAAAGTCCTTTAACATAAACAAAAGCCCTCACTTTGGTGGGGATTGGCCAAAGAGACAGAAGAGCCAACAAAGTATCTAGTAGCCAAATCTGTAAAAAGTTTTAAGCAACAACCACAATAGCCTGATTGAGGACAAGGCCTCAACTGTCATGTACTCTTTAGCATCCGGGGCACAAATATCTTCAATCACCTCTACTCACTGCAAAGAGAAGTTTCTCAGGTGACAGCTGAGAGTAGCTTTTCTATGGTTCTAAGTATTGATTTCAGAAGGGAATTTAATACTTTATCAATTTAGCTGAACTGTAGTAAATTCTCAACTTGGGCATATGACCTCCCCAGGCATGAGTTGTTGCCTAGGATTACAATACCAAGCATGGATTCCTTCATGTGGAATTGACCTCAAATTCACTCAGAGAGCCGCTGGTTCCTGTGATGTTGGCTTTAATTGTCAATTTGACACAACCTAGAATCACCTGAGAAGAAAATCTCAAGCTACATTGAGTAAGTCTATGGGCATGTCTGTTGAGGATAGTCTTAATTAAATAAACTGATGTGGACAGCATGGTTCCCCAGGCAGTGGGTCCTGAACCATATGAAAGTTGAGAAACTGAGCTGAGCATAACCAAGAAAGAATGTGAGCATGTGTGCAGTCATTTCTCTGTCTTGACTGTGGATAGGACATGACTACTTATCTTGACTTCCCATAATAACAGACTGTAACCTAGAATTCTGAGCCTCATTAAGCCCCTTTATCCTAAAAGTTGCTTTATTACAAGATATTTCATCACAGTAACAGAGTGAAATCAGGAGACTCACCTCTGTAACAGCTCTGGCTCTATTGCCATAGGGCCCTACCCCTTACTGTCCAACTATTGCCCATCAATAAATTCCTGTAGAGGGAGAGTCGTTGTCTTCAGTTGTGTACCTTCAGTTGAGACCACCAGGTTCCGATGGATATCTCCAAACACATGGTCTGGTTAAAATCATCGGGTCCCAAAATAAAACAAATATATATGAAAGTGAGAAGAGATCTATAGGGGAGAAAATGGTAGACAGTCACTGGAGAGATGAAAGAAGGTGGGAGATGAAATGAATGCCTTATATATAAGTATGAAATTGTCCAAGAGCAAATTTAATTAATAAAAAGTAAATAAATATTAACAGTGGAGTATAACTGAAAGCACAAAATAACTGAGTCCATATTGAAAAAAAAATGAAGTACGTGATTCAATAAGCT
>LZPO01035092.1:81631-93100 GCA_001675575.1 Neotoma lepida | reverse complement strand
AGATGGCCAATAGACCAGTCCCCACTGACAGACATCTCATCTTGGATCTCACATTCATTTGGCCAAATCCTTCCCATCACTGAAGACTATCTTCATCCCATTTCCTAGGGAAGCCACTCACCCTAGAGGAAGCCAGAACGTTCTCTGGGCTCTGCTACTAGTCCTTAGGCTCCTGAGAGAAGGATTCCTTCAGAACAGAACAGATTCATATGATCTTTATCTATCACTGCCCCCTACTCTACCCTCCCTTGGCAAGCTGCTTCTGTACATAGCAAAACAAACCATGTGCAGTAAGTACTTGGCAGAGCACGAATTTAGCTCTTCTACACCAAACAGAGCAACCTTGTCCTGAATGCTGAAAACCAGGCTTGTAGGACCTCAGCACCCTGGGCTGTCATTTGAAAATGTCAGAGAATGACGGCTGAAATATGCCAGTATATGTAAAGATGGGAGCCTTGGGTTATAATTTCAGGGTCAGAACTTTTAATCTATACTCAGCCTCACCAAAGTAAGAATGCGAATCAGGGAAAAGGGCTTTGAATTAAAATTCAAGTCAGTTGTGCAGAGCATTTTCTGACCATCAAACTCAAATGCCAATTTAAACAGATAGCTTAGGGAGAAATGCCCCCCTCCTTACAACCCACCACCATTAGTGCCTTCATTCACTTCCTGGCTCTGATGCGTGTACTTCCTTACAGCCACCTACTCACTCCTGCTTATACACTTGCTCTGTTCCTCCAACACTCATTCATTGAAGGGTCTGTCCAGGTACCTCCAGCCCATTCAGTTCTCTGTGTCAGGATCCCCTATGCCAGGGACTCAAGGTAGATAAGACAGAACTCTAGTCCTCAAGTGGCTGGAGTGCATGGCTGAAGTTAGGATGTGGACATAGCACAAGGGATTTAAAGCCATCCTATCTCCTGGGCCTTATGGAGCACTTTCATCTCAAGTCACTCAGGGGGGGCTGGGTCAGGGTCTCCAGGCACAGTGACATCCAGTCTTTGTTGCATCTTAGAGCAGTAGAAAGGACCGTAGAGGACTTATGCCCTAGTACTCATGTCAGAGACAAACACTAAGGTTGGAAGTCAAGGTTCACAGGGTTACGGAGCTGGCAGCAAGTCAGAGGTCAGAGCTTAGCTTCCAATGAGCTATGCCCTCTGCATGCACCATGCCTACCTGGAAGGAGCCCAGCCCAAGCTCAAACACAAGTCGTTCCCTCTTGCTGACGTTCTCTGGAGAGAAGGCGAATACTGTGTAGTGGATTCCAAAGAGTGGGATGAGCAGCAAGGTGGAGCGAGCCAACCGTCTGTCGGAAGAAAGCAAAAACCTGCTCAGGGGACTGCAGGGCTTGGAAGCANGGAGGGCAGANGGCCTGTCATCAGCCCTGGCTACCCCTCAGTGCCCCTGTTCACAGACCCACTTGGCATCCTTTATTGGTGNAAGGGGCTTGGGAACGAGGGAGCCAACTAGAACCCAGGGTTCCTAGGATGTTGTAAGGAGGCTTCCCCAGTCTGCAGGGNACTTAGTATCCTGCAGGGCCACTGAAAATATATCTTTTATAGCCCCCTTGAGTAATGTGTAAAATCAGAGGAAAATTCAGCCTAGGATTCCAAGGTCTTGAGCCAAAGCAAGCCTGTTCTGGCTCAGAAGGAGCTGTGTGACCTCAAAAACAGCTGCCCGAAGACACATGGAGATAGGGCTTTTCTGAGTCTAGGGATAGCTAAGAACATCGGGAGCAATGCTGACAACCAGGAGGGAGGGTCCTAGATGGACCACAGAGGAACTTGGGAGGGTTTCAAGCTTGCTGGTTGAGCAGAACTCTACCTGCATAGGACAGAGCCGCTACCCCNGAAATTGAGTCAAAGGATGAGGTCTTCNCTGAGAGGGTCAGCAAGAGAGCCCACCACACCNCCTGGGATCCTCTCCTGCTCTTAGCTCTTCTGATAGAGCCAAGAGTAGGGTAGGGCCCTGTTAGTACAGGGACAGGAGAGGTCCACAGTGAGGACATCAGACACACGTGGGTTGCTCTGTAGGGGCTTCCCNGAGTGGGCCCCATCTCTGCCCATCCCAGGACACTGGCCCCCTGTGAGCCTNCCCAAAGAGCCCAGCTCTCCTCTGCAGATGTTTTCCCCACAGCTGTATCTAGCCCCCTGGGACAATCAGCCTCACCCTATCCAGTCACAGCTTAGCCCTCAGAAGTGGATAGTAAATATAAGGGTGACCATTTGACTGGGAGCAATTCTACCATGCGCCCCTCATCTCCTGCTCCCAGTCTTTCTGGAAAAAAAAAAGCATTCCACTGAATGTTGGACTCCANCTTTCTAGAAAAGCCAAATAAATCCTAGATTCTGAATAAGGCCCTTGGTGTCCTAGCTTCTGTGAGAGGGGAGACAAGAAGGAGGAGGAGNGAGAGGAAGAGAGAAGGAGGGAGAAAGGGAGAAGAAAGGGAGAGGAATCTTTAGGAGGGGATCTTTAGAAGGTTCAGCCCAGAAAGGAGGAAGCCCACAGTTGTGGGACTCACAGTGCCCCCTTTGCTCAAAGGCAGCATATTCTATAGTCACTGAAGGTCCCTAGACCAGGACAGGGCCAATGGGATCTAAGTGAGTCCCTTCAATGAGCCCACATGGGTTCCTAGCAGTCTGTCCTCATCGTTGTCTATGCCTAGTGGCCCTGAAGAGGACCCTCCTTTCATCTGTTAGGTCTTGCAGCAAGTACCTTCAGGCACAAAGTCAATACTAGAAATGACTGTTCTANGGAAGAACAGCAGAGCTGCCTAGGCATACGAGCTAGAGTCCTTAAAATCCAGTATCTCCTGGGCACCAGGTCTCATCTGCCTCTCGGTGCCCAGGATCTGGCACCGTAAAGCAGCAGGGTGTGTCTGGAGACAGAATGGAAGTAGAAAGACCTGGGAGATGTGCTTACAAAAGCACATGCATGGCAGATCTGGGGGTCCTGTTAGGTCNTGAGAAGGCTAGGGCCCTGCTTTCCTCCTCCAGCTTCCCCTCTACAGTGGACCCATTCCAGGTTTTTACCCCAGCAGACTAAAAATGAATCTGGAAACCAAGATGCTAAGCCTCACCACTGTTCACAGTAGCATTTGATGTCTTGGGATCAGGCTGAGAAACTGGCTTTCAGGAATGGTGCCAGACCCTTCCCAGCCACAAGGCAGATGTGGGTCTGAATGGAGGGTTTTCCAGGGTGTGGCCCAAGAGCAGTGTCTGTTCTCCCAGAGGTCTGAAGCAGGGACTCAGAATACCTCAGGAGCCCTTGGCAGACAGGGCAGTGGTGACAGATGAGAGGCTGCATGAACTCAGTGTGTGGGACTTGTAGATGTCTGAGCTGACTGTCTGGGAATGGGAATTCCCAGACAAGCTATAAGCCTTGAACTGNGAGTAACCCAGAGACCCAGTGACACAGCCTCTACCTCTGTCCTCCTATCCCAAAGAGCCATCAATNGGAGGAAGAGTCCTACAATCCCAAGAAGANCTAGTGGANAGAGCCACCCAAACTATCAGTGGGTTGCCAGAAAGGCCACACCNCCCACTATGTGACCTAGGGTATGATTCTTAGGATGCTCTAGGTTCCAGTCCTTGCCTTGCCAGTCATGTGACTTACTCCACCTTGTCATGCTCCAGTTTCTTTGTCTATCAAATGGNGACNGTGAGAGAAGCCACCTTACAGGGNCCTTGTGGAGACTGAACTCAGCCAAGCAACATACAACGTGCTTAGCACATNGTGAACTCATCCCAGCTCTGNGCACTTATAGTTCTGCAACTGCCAAGACTAAAGCCCAGNGAAGTGAGGGTCTGAGNAAGGACACNCTTCTGTCAGCAGCCACTAACTGCTGACTGTGGAGNGAGGCAGGCATCAATAGTAGCCACCAAGTCAAGATGTCCCTGCAATGCCACAGCTCCAATACCCACATGCCCTCCAGCCCCACCCACAAGATTGCAAAGAACTCACAAGACACACGTCAACATGCAACAGCCAGGAATAGGGTAGGCTGGGAGGCTCGGGGTGACTCTCCACACTCCTCCAGCCCAACAGAACACAAGCACAAGGTGGTGGCAGCAACAGCAGCATGCATCCCCCACCCCTCAAGGACACCCGGCCACAGCCACGGCCACACACACTTACAGAGTAATGGTGGATAGTTCTGACATCTTGCAAGAGTGCTGCTGAGCCCGCTGTGGCTTGCAGTAGCATTTCTGCACGCAGCTGCTGGGTGTGACAAGATTAGCACTTCTGTCAGCTGGGGGCATTGGGCAATGAAGAAACTGTAGTAGGACTTGGGCAGACTTAGTTCACAGGGCACAGGGAGGGANGAGAAGTGAGGGAATGGAGGCAAGCTAAGGAAGTCACCCAGAGGAGAGCGACGAAGCTAAGGACTAAAACACACTCAGCTCTGAACAAAGGAATGTATGTCCATAAGTATATGTGTATGTGCATAGTTACACACACACACACACACACACACACACACACACACACACACACTAGTAGGCAAGTAGTATTAAAAGGCAGGTGTGTTCAGGAGATGAGGCCCGAGCTGGGAATCAGACAGGAGCCAGAGGCCATCCCTGTGTCAGTCCCAGACTTAGAGCATAGCTTTGCCAAGGTCACCCAGTAAGATGAAGAGCTGGAAACTCACACTGTGGACCTCACGCACAGCTGGCATGAGGAGATAGAGCTCTGGACTTGTTAGCAAAGATTACCATGGGTGTTCTGACCAGCTCTTCTTCCCCCCTCCCCACCTCCTCTCAGTGTAAAGACACACAGGGGAGTAGAGGCAGGCCAGGCTTAATGGACTGTTCATTAGTCTAGACTTGTATTTACCTACTAAGGTAGCCACTACCCTAGATGGTATTCAAATTAAAATTATATTAAAATCCAATCAAATGGAAACTCTACTATCTCAGCATTCTAGTCACAGTATCAGANCTTAATGGTCCCATATGGCTAGTGGTAACCATGCTGGATACAAAAACAGGACATTTGAGGAACTCCACAGGACAGCACTAAGCTAGACTGCTCCATCCAGGTATATGGACAGGGGCTGAAGGGCAAAAGCCTAAGAAAATGGGCGCCTTGAGGAGGCAGCACAGGGGCCAGGCTGGCTGTGCACCAGGCTGTCCATAGTCATAGAGGCATCTGGCAGCACTCCTGCCCCTGCTGATGCTTTCTGGTCCTGCTCACGCTTGAGCTGGTGTAAGCCAGGGACACTAGTTTTCCTACCAGAGATCAAGAGTCATTGCCACCTTAGATAACAAGTTACCTCCCCGTGGAGGGCTCTGGGACACCTCATAGAGGCGAGTGAATGCATTAATCAGGTATGGATTAGATGCCAGTGAAGACAAGTATGTGGGAACAATTAGGTCCTTAACATTCAAAGACCTGCTTTCTGACTCCAGCTGTGAGTGGAGCTAAAGGCAGCTGGAACCTGGGGACACAGTTACACTGCTGACACAAGAACGTGTTTGGCATATTTCCAGATGAGGCAAATGTCAGCCTGCGCAGCTGGCTGTTCCTCTCCAGGCCTGTGGTACTCATTCAATAAGTGGCATCTTTTATTTTATATCACCTATGAGGTGGGTGCTATAGGCCTGTTTTGTAAGTGTTATTTGATGCCTTGCTACTTACGGGGTCCCCAGACCAGCGACAGGAACAGTACCTGACTGGATATCAGTAACAGACTAACAGANTAACACTCTGGCCTACTGACCTGCCAGCCTAGGAGCTGCATTTCAACCTCAGCCTGGGAGTGTACTGGAGAAGCCTCATTGCAANGTATTCATGGGAAGTTTCTTGTGTGTACTTGGTAAAGGACAAGGGACTGGGTTGTGTGTGCATGTCTGTGTGTGTACGGAGAAAGAGAGGGAGATACAAACGAGGAAAATAAGGAGCTCTGGGTCCACAGCAACAGCAGCTCTGCTTTCCTTGTCTTCTCCTTTGCCCAGACCAAGAGGCTAACAACCCCTCAACCCTGGCCAAAGCAGACAGGGCCAGTCTAAGACACTGCACATCCACACAGCTGTTGCTCAATTTCTGCCACCTTGAGTTCCAAGCTTTAGCCTTTCTCCCCCAAAATCTCTGCGTTTTCCCCTAAAACTGTCCNATATTCCTCCTTTTTGGGGATCNGCAATACTTTGCAGTAAACATAGACACCTCTGATTTTCCTTTAAAAAATCTGGAAAATCGCCAAAGGACAATTCAGTGACATGTTTAATGGGATGGGTGGCCCTGGTGAGGGCAGAAGGTCAAATCAAGGAGCAAGAAAGGCAAGGGTAACATCCAGAGGGCTCTCAGGGGAGACTATCCAGAGAAAGAGGGGAAGAGGCCCTCTCCCAAATCCCTGCCCCTGGCCTGCAGTGACCTGCAAACTGACTCACTGAAAAGCAGCAGGCCCTGCAGTGGCAGGAGAGCTGACCAAGAGAGAGAGACAGGCAGGGTGTAGGACTCCCAGGATAACTAGGCAGGAGAAACTGNGGGAGAAAGGTTTCATCTAGAGATACACCCAGGCCAACCTGGAGGGCCTCCCCAAGTCCAAGGAAGCACAGGAGACTCAGAGAAGTGTGCTAGGGGGCTCCCCTGAATCAGAAGACCTCTGGTGGTCAGTGGGAGTTGGCCTGTGGGCATTTGGCCAGTGGCTGGTACAGAGCCCCCTCTGCAAGTCAGGGTAGGCTTGGCTTCCAGGTTCAGCTCTGACATGGCTTCTCTTCCTCTGTAGGAAGGTCAGGGCTATTCCAGGGTCTCCGCTCTCATGTCTATTCTGGGGATCTGGAGCAAGATTTTTACAGTGCCTTTTGTGTGAGAGGCTGGCTGGACTGAAGCCCCAGGAAACATCCAATAGGATACTAGACAGTTATCCATGCCCTGCCCAGAGAGCACTCCCATCATCTTCACCTCTGAGCTTAGGAATCCATGTACTACTACTTCTTTGGCAGTCTATAGACCATGATGGTCTCTTGACGCTAAGCTCACCNGCACCTTNAGNACACTGNCCAGTCCCCAGGAACCATTCCCCAGAAATAGCAGCCCTGCTNGAAGTATGGCTTATCACCATTTCCTCCTCCAACAAGAAGGCGGAATGAGCCTGGGATCCCAGAGGGCATCCACACCAGGCTCAAGGCTTTGTGGCCACTGACTTCCCTGGGTTGCTTTCTTTTCCTGGGTTTCTCAGGATAACAGTTTCCTCAAACCACCCCTGACAGAACTCTGGGGGCAGATGCTCATTGACAGGGTGGGGGTTATGAGGTGCAGGGACTGGAAGGCTGTACCTGTATGCCAAGCCCTTGTCTGAACTGATTGAAGGGCTGCCTGCCCACACAGAGCCTGTCCTGGGAGGTGGTGGAGGAATCCATGCTNGGGATGAGGGGAGTGCTGCACATAGGTTTTCCCTCCCCACCTCAGACCTAAGCGGTAGCTTCCAATGTCCACCTCCAAGAGCAGAGCCAGCCATGAGCACTAAGAATGAAGCCAGGTCACATTATGGCTGTACTGAGCCATTCCTTGCATCTTGCACTCAGTCTGCATCTTCCAGAAAACCTCCTTCTCTTCCACCCTCCAGAGTCAGGGAGCTGTGCCTAGCAGAAACTCAGGCTTCAAGCCAAAACAAGCCAACCCTGCCCAGCCCAGGGCTGAATGCTTGCACAGCCCTAACCTGAGCCCCTGATGACCCTAACNCAGGCCCAGTCTCCCCTGCCCTCCACAGGGCCCCACATCCGNCGGTTCATCAAGGTTGAGCCAGGAGCACCTTGGTTGACAGTGGACAAACCCTTAGCATCTGCAAAGCTGGAACCAACCTACAGGAAAGGGGGTGAATGCTGGTCTGAGGGCACAGGCAGGGGGTCCTCTCGGGCTTTCTTGGGGACTCTCAGTCTTAAATTTGTTCTGGAAACAGAGGAAAAAACCAGAGAGCTGTTGTGGGCAGACCAGAAGGGGCTTTACAGCAAAATACACACACCTGGGGTCCCAGGCACAGCCCTGGAATCTCCCACCATGCCCTGCCCACCCCAGGTTCTCCCTCCTCCCCAGTGCAGGCACCTCCCCTTAGAGCCAGCTTCCCTAAAGCCCTGGGAGTGGAGTACTTTTATATGGGGGGTGGGGGGGACGTCCAGAGCCTATCAGGGATCTTCATTCAGGAAGCCTTTTATTTTACATGCTAGCTCAACCCTATCATTCACAATGTGTGGATTCCCTGAGACCAGGAAGGCTGACACAAGCCAGCTCTGGTGNCAACTGCCCGCACTNTAGCCACAGCCTAGCTCCTCCCTGCTGGATTCACCGAACTTCATGGGACACTAGCATCCTCGCTGTAAAAGGGGCTTCTAGCTAGGGATAGCTTGCCCAGTTTGCTCAGTTGTGAGCATCAACTGTGTGCAAGCATTTTTGCACTGCACTCTCTGAAGCTTTGTCACCAGGATCAGTGACATCTCCTTGACCCTGGGAACACTCAGACACATANCTGAATTCAACANGATCAAGCTGATCCCTTGTCCAGANTTACAGACTGAGTTTTTAATCTTTGCGACTGGAGACTATCATAGCTTTGGTTTTTTGTTTGTTTTTTTTTTCTACCAAATATCATTGGCCAAGTCTGTAAAGTGCTGTTTTTACACTAAGAAAGTAAACTAATCAACTGCTTCTTCAAAGTTCTGGATTAACATCCGAATATAAATATAAGCCATGTCCTAATTACAAGTGGTTCTTATCTATACATTAGGAAGGCCCACTGTTCTTTCCCACCAGGCCAGGGGCAGTTGTTGTTGTCTGGGACAGGGCATTTGATATGGTAAATGTGTGATCAGGGTTCCTAGAGCATCATTGTTTACTAAGCCTGAGTCCCTGTGTGTGTCTCTGCATAGACAAAATAAGGAAAAGCTGGAAGGATNTTCCTATTTGGCCCAAAGAAGATGGCTCAGAGGCCTCAGAAGAAGACACAGATCCTATCAGGAAGGAGAGGAGACTGAGGAAGGTTCACAGTGCTCAGGAAAGAATGAGGCTAAATTAGCTTTTCACCCCACCAATTACAAGAGAGCCAGTCCACAAGGCAAGCAAGAGAAACTGAGGCTGGGCATAGAGGCANGACTTTGGCTTCCTACGTTGGCAGAGGGGAGAAGGGGGCTGCTTTGTGACTCTCTGAGACAAGGTTCTCTCTCCAGTGCAGGGCAAGAAGCAACAGAGCTACGGCCCTACCAACAGGTCATGGCTTATGTCAATAACTTCCTATTATGTCACAGATACAGACACGGAAGGGCTGTTAAAGAGTAGTAAATACATAAGTACATAAATAAATAGCTAACAAAACATGAAAAAATAGACGAGTAAAGAGCTGCTTAAATAAAGAAAGAAATAAAACATGGCAAAAACATGAAACTGTCCTTGGTCAATGTTATGTAATTATTNCAGAGGGAGAGAACATATAGTATATAATAAAGACCCAGTGCTAACCGCTAGCATGGGGAAATGAGTGGTCTCCATCTCCCCCNAAGGAGCCTTGAAGAGGATCTGGAACTCAGTCTCTTTGCAGCATTCCTTTTCTCCCTAAGAGAACAGCTGGTAGAGCCCTCTGCTTCACTCCCTCTACTGGCCCCTCATTTTTCTCAGAGAAGCCATCAAGGTTGTGAGCCTCAGTCTAGGTCTATCACAAAGACTCCCCCCAGTGATGCTGCGAGAGTCCCATGGCTGCCCTCATCTACCTGCTCCTGTGCCCTTCCAGTCAACCTCACAGAGCCCATGACCTTCCTCTTTAGCACTAGAAGTATCTCCACAGCCCACAGCCCACTCCTGAGCCCAAAGGGTGAGTCAACAGGACCTCTGTCTGATTTCAGAATGGAAAGGGGCTGGGATTGAGGTGGTCATGTGTTTTTAGGGTAGTGACTGCAAAACTACTTCTTGGAACTCCAATGTCTGTAAGCGTAGCGAAAGCCTTGCGCTCAGTGGCAATCACAGAGCTGGTGCTCCTCTGCTGAGGCCAAAAGGGGCTGAGACAGAAGGTCAGACAGATGCAGAGGTGGACAGAGCTATTNTGAGGGAAGGAGGAGGAAAGANAATCCCNTGCAGAGCATGACCAAGGAGAATGTCCCCCTGCTGACTGCCAGGCACTTAGCAGCTTCTGCATAGTGGATGAGGGGGTGTGGCCTACCAGAGCCATGCCTTCAATCGGCTCATCTTCCCACAGAACCAGCATCCCCAAAGGAAAGCCAACTTCTAAACAACCAAGACCCTAGCTACCCCAGGGACTCCACTGATCTTCCTGCCATCACAGAGGNTCTGTCAGTCTCTTTCTCTCTNTTTCCCTTTCCATGCAATGCCCATGTAGCTGAGGAACTCTGGGTTGGCTGAGGCCTGGGAGGGCAGCTGTAGTTCACAGGCACTTTAATGAGGAAGAAATCTTGCAAACGCCCATGCTAGGTCAACCTGCCAGCAAAGTTCAAGCTTTGTCCTGCCTGTGACCNCNAGTGCAGGTCATGTGGTCGGAAACGGCTGTGGCATCCACAGAGCCACATAACATACTTACAAGTAGATGCTGGACTCATTGCCTCCCATGTCTGGAGACTGCAGCTTCTGTACCAGGATGATGATGATGCCGATGAAAAGCACAAAGTTAACCTGAGGAGTGAAGGAAAGGCAAACTTAAATCTCTGTCCAGCCTGGTATTCCCCAACAGGACCCTCTCCCAGACAGGCGAGTTCCCTTGCAGCCTTCTAAGCCTGTCTCTTATACACATCTAGATGTGTATAAGAGACAGGTACCAGGATGATGATGATGCCGATGAAAAGCACAAAGTTAACCTGAGGAGTGAAGGAAAGGCAAACTTAAATCTCTGTCCAGCCTGGTATTCCCCAACAGGACCCTCTCCCAGACAGGCGAGTTCCCTTGCAGCCTTCTAAGCCTCCCACGGAGACATTGGGATGAGGNAAAGATACAAGAAAAGGAATTCTACACAAAAACCTGGAAGTAGAGAGCACAGGGGGTAAGCCAGGAGGCGAGCACTGTCTGGAAGGGGAAGAAGAAGGAAGGCTAGGGTGATGGATAAGCAAAACTGAAGAGGCCACCGCACAGGTGACCCCAAGCTCAGCAGATGGTGGGGATGCAGGCCTGGAATCCCAGCACTTGCAAGGCCAAAGCAGGAAGATCATGCATTCCAGGGCAGCCTGGGATATATAGCAAGACCCTGTCTCAGAGATAGAGAGATAGAGGTGGGCGGGGCTGGGGAGAGAAAGTTCAAGTCCAGAGCCGTGGAATCCAGGGAAGCAGCCACAGCATTCCTAATTAGAGGACGCCTGGGAGCAGCAATAGCAGCTCGTGCCATCAGCGACAGATGCTTTCCAAACACAGTGGGAAGCTGCGTGTGTACCGAGGAAGGAGGAGGCAGAGCTGCAAATAAATGCAAAGGAAGCACAACAAAAAGGCGGCACAGGCACAGCGACATCTCTGGGCCAGAGCCAAAGTTGCCCTTAAGAAAAG
>LZPO01035092.1:29485-42252 GCA_001675575.1 Neotoma lepida | reverse complement strand
TTAGAGGTTAGTCACGTGTGCTGCTGAGGCCCATCCTGACACTGTAACCCTCAGAGTTGTTCTGCCTCTCTGTCCTCGATCTCTCTTTCAAAGGACTCATCTGTTTGGCTCAGGCTCTTTTGGGGTAAATTCCCTGTTCCTAAACTTAAAGGCAACTCATTGGGGGAACAGATTCAGTAACATCAGCNAGATCCCTTCCCCTTTGCCTCATAAGAGCNCCAATCAGGAAAGCAAAATCACACCGTACTTACAAGTCCTGTCCACACTCAAGAGGGTAGGATTATGTGATATTTCACAGCAGGGGCAGGAAATGTGGGTACTTAAAATTCAACCTACTGCAGTCCCCATCATCTGCAGCCTGGAGTGTGAGGGCTGGACCGGGGCTCAGCAGCCCACTATAGCAGCTCCCTGAAGTCAGAGCCTGTGCCTATCCGGCTGTGCCTCCAGTGTTTGGCATCCACTCTGTGCTGATTACAAGTGATTTGCCAACCCCCGTCTCCATTGTGCCTTGGTGGAGAGTCCAAAGCCCAGGACAGAAAAATAACCACATCAACCTGTCCAAAGCCACAGATGATAAGGCTGAAATAACATATGCAACACTGTCGACAAGGAGCTCATATGACAGGTTAGGGACATGGTGATCATATATGCAGGAGAAGAAACCAAGTCTCAGAGAGACCAAGTCATTTGTCCAAAGATGCTGCCAGCCCACTCGGTTCAGCCCTAATGTCACCNACACTGCTTCTGTCTATCAGGGGCAGATGTGCAAGGGGAGTCAAAGACATTAAGCTACTTCCTTCACTCCTGCACTTCTGTTCAGGTTCCTGGGGGAAATCAGTCCTGGATCTGTTTAACCCTGGGATGAAACAGAGAGAGAGGTTTTTTTCAATTATTCCTAGTTAGTCTGACTGACGATCTCTGTCACCAGGCTGTCTCTTTGGCTGCTTCTTTGTGTCTTGAGGATACTTCCNCAGAATGGGNGACCTCATCTGCAGTTGCCTGGGAGGAAAGGTCACAGAAGAATGTTGTCTGGGGGTGAGNAGAGACACACCCTAGTCACAGTAGCTCTTAGAGACTGCTGCTTCTACCAGGTCCCCANGGGGAAGCTTTCCTCCAGCCCCTGGGCTACCTCCACAATCCTTATTGTTAGAAGGAGCCACCAACTCACTCTCTGAGGGACACATCTACCCAGAACCCTTTCCCCAGATCTCCACATGCATCACTCGTCCTCTTCCTCAGTTCACATGTTCACATATCCCTGCCACCATGAACCCTGTCATCTCTTCTTGATTCACCGAAGTCAACAGTACTGGCAAGGCAGAGACTTCAGCTTCAGGCTTCAGGGTTCAAACTGCCATTCCAACTAGGTTATTTAACTTTCTGTGCCTCTATTTCCTTATTCAGAAAGCAGAGCTAAATAACAATATTGAGTATTTAAGGCTGTTGTGAAAATCTATATGTGTGTGTACATTTATATAAGTACATGTAGTCNTCTTGGAGTGATGCTTAGCATAGGGTAAATACAGAAAAGCCATATTTCCCTTGCTTGCTCATTTTCATTTTTCATATTGTTTTCATCAATTTGTTTGCTTTAGTTTTTGTTGTTGTTGCTGCTCTTTGCTTTTGGCAGGTTTTTCCTACTTAGCCCAGGCTAGACCTGGGATCCCCCTCCTTCTCAGCAATGTTAAGGTTAATGCACAGCCACACCAGGCTTGCCCTTTTCCTCCAAAGCCCTCTCTGTGCACACAAGACACACCACCTGTCCCTTCCTGTAAGATCCCCTAAGCCATCACAAGCTGCCTGAGGACCAAGTCTTTCTTTACTCATTGTTCCAGCCCCAGCATGGGCAGCGGGACACTGTTAAACCAGAGACTGACTCCTACCTTCCCTCTGCACACACAAAAAGTGCAGTTTCAAAAGAATAACAGAAGTTTCTGTTTCCAGCATCTCTTAGCTGTGCCCCCTGACCCACAGCCACAAACCCCATTTCCAGATCATTCCTCTCCAACACACTCACTAAGTACTAGAGTCCAGCCCACCAATATGAGACCCCTGCCCTACAATCCTGGAGTTTTGGGGCTTTCTAGAAAAGACCATGTGACTTGGAGATTCCGTAATGAAACTCTACCCGAGCATCGCTGATAGGATGCAGGACTCTTGGAAAGGAAGCGTAGACTTTCAGAAGAAACTCAGAGCTGAATCATGGGAGGATCTGGAGAGACCAGCTGGCTCCCTTTCAGTGTCAAAAAAAAAAATAAAAGAAAGAAAGAAAAAAGGCAAGTGGCACTTGTGTGTGCTCTGAGCCTAGGGCCGGGCTAGTGGACAGAACGGTGGGAAAAGGCTCCCCTGTGAGGGTTGCTAGGCACTGGCAGAGCTGGGGGTGGGGACAAAGAGCTGCCTAGTCCAGTCAGCAGAGCCAACACTGCATCCTAATCAGGCTACTGGGGGAGGGAGGTGGGCATAGCTGGTCCTAATCCCATTACAGCTGCTCATCCAGCTGCCCGTGCTGGCAGGACCCCAGACCCCAGCGCTGCCCTCTCCTTCCCTGATCAGGATAGTCTGCAGATTCAGTCTGCAGAGAGCCTTAGGTTCTAAAGGTTTTCTGTCTCACTCTGAAAACCCAAATGCTAAGAAAAATGTGGTTGTGCCTTGAGTACCAGGCAAGTAAAGGCACGGCCAGTGAAACCAAGGAGCCTGGAGGGTAGAAACGCTGAGCCAGGGAAAGATGGCTGGAGTGAACAAGAAGCATTGAATATGAGACCCCAAAACATTCTCAAGCCAGCCAATACTGTGGTCCAGCCAGGCCTGTCCCCTTACCCTTTCTCTGACTGGCTTCTAATCTCGGCTTCAGAGAAAGCCTTGGCTCAGACCACAAAATGACCTATCATCTTCATTCAGGACAGAGCCCTGACCTTACTCAGAGTCTCCAGTATTCTTCAGTGGGCATCTCTAAATCTCACCCATCTCCACAGAGCTCTCTCTCTCTGAAGACAGGACTCTTCTTAAAGAACTGCTTGTTCCCTGAGACCTACTGGCTTCTACAAACTTGCAGCTGCAAAGCCCTAGCCCATACTCCCTCCCCCTGCTCCCATCTAGATGTGTATAAGAGACAGGTGTGTGTGTGTGTGTGTGTGTGTGTGTGTGTGTGTGTGTGTGTGTGTGTGTGTGTGTGTGTGTGTGTGTGTGTGTGTGTGTGTGTGTGTGTGTGTATCTGATTCCACAAGTAGCTTTGTGCCAAAGGTCCTTCCAGACTCTGTCCAGAAAAAGATTCTAAAAGGAGGTCAGTGGGCAGATGCTAATCTCACCCAGGGTCAAGACATAGATGATGGGGACAGAGTCATCCTTGTTGGAGGTGAAGATGTAGAGAGATGATAGAATTGGTGAGTGACTGTGGAGGTAACCACCCTGTAGGGATCAAAGTCCTGAGTGAATGGGTGCTGTTGGCATGAGCACAGCCATGACAAGGACCCTACTCTCAGACCCTTTGGAAAATGGCAAGTTCTCCTTCCCTTGTTGGGGGCANGACTCAGGGCAAAAAGAGAAATAGTAAAGCCTTCCCTTCTGGTCCATGAGTAGATGGTGATAGTGTGTACAGAAAATGTCCCCCGTAGCTTTCTCCCCACAGTGTTTACAGCCTGAACACTGCTCCATTACAAAGACTGCTCCTACTGAGACTAGCTACACCTGCCTCCTTGATCCAGCTGTTTGTCATAAACCCTGCCTCCTTGTCTATCTGCATCTGATAACCTCATCTCCTGTTCAGCTGAATGCAATGATTCTGCCTCTCTGTGTCAGTTCTGTATACTAAACATGCAAGATTCTGGGGTATTGAGGTTTCTCCATTTGAGAGCCCAGACCACCCAATTCAGTTCCCCTGTGTATTTATGTGTTTGTATTTTCTTCATTCCCCCAGCACCCCAGTCAAGTCCATTCCTAGAAGCCATGCAGTGACTCAGCTCAGCACCACCTGGTTTCAGGAATGGGATACTGGTCTCAATAATTTTGGTAAATGGAGTCAGATATGAATGAATGTCCTAAGTGGACCGTGCACTTCACACATCTCATGCAGGTTCCTCAGCTTTCCTTCTCTTCCTTATTGAGGCCAGACAATTTCTAGGAGGGATTCTGAATCTTCTGCCATCATCAAGGTAGGGGGGAGTTGTCCTCTTTTCTTCAATATGGCTTCAGTGGAAGCTTCAAGACCTTCTCCTTGGGCCCTTGACTAACTAACATTCTCAGCCCACAAGCTCAAAGGGTCCTGTCTAGAAAGGAGAAGAGAACCAGAGATTCTCGGCTCTCCAACTGTCCAGGAGGAGACATGAGAAAAGACTGCCCCAGTTGTACAACAAAGGAATAGCAATGCCAGCCTCACATGGCACATGTGGCCACAGAGCATGTGGGTCATAAGGAAAGCCTTTATCACCCCAGCAGCTTTCCTAAATGGAAAACAATGAAGTGAGAATCACTTTCTCTGCATGACAAGTGAGATGCATGCAGAAGTGGCCTCATGGATGGTGGCAAAGAGACCTTCCTTCTAAGCTGAGGTCATGCTGCCAACCACATTGCTTCAGCTGCATCCACATTCCTTGCTCAGCAAGGACAACAAGGAAGGCACATGAGCTGAGAGCATTTATTGTCAGACTGTCCTAGCCAATGTTCAGTGTGTCTCTGGCTCTAAATCCCAGTAGCCATGGCTAGTCACTGTGAAATTTAAAACACCCTCAAACATTTCTAACATGACCTGCCNCTACTCATTGAGAACTACACAGAGGTCATCCTGCAGGACTTGCAAAGAGAGAGTCCTCAGCCCTGTTTAGGCAGCTGATCCTACCACCTACCTTCAAGCAACTTAGGAAAGGTAAGGACTCAGAAAGTGGGAACCTCAGAACAGCATTGAGGTCACCAGAGGCAGGTGGGTTAGGTGGGACTTTTCCCCTTCAAAGTTGGACATAACACAGGAAACTTCGAATGGCTGCCTATATTAGTCATACGCATTGTTCTGAAAAAAGAAAAAAAAAAACTTAAGGGAGAAACAATTTTCCCAGCTTTGTAGGTCCAGGGGTATCCATCCGTGTCTGCTATCTTTGTTTTTTCTAGGCTGTGGTGAGGCTGAACACCATGGTGTGAGGAGGAGTGAAGTCACTTACCTCCTAGTGACCAAGAAGGGGAGAGAGGGAAGGAAGGAGGGGGAAAGGCAGGGGGCGTGGCTGCACTATGCACTCTGTACATTAGCTGGCTTCCTCCTCCTTCCTTTTTGGTTCTATCCAGGTACCCACATTAGTGGATGGTACCACTCACAGTCAAGGCAATTCTCTCCCACATCGCTTTGTATCCCACATATCAAGTTCCTCTGGAAACATCCTCACCATCACACCCAGAGGTGTGTCCAACTAATTTCCTAGGTGTCTATCAGTTTAATCAAGTTGACAATGAAAATTAACNGTCATACTACAGTTTNGGCAGCTTCTATTNTTTCCAGTTCTTTAATCCAGATAGAGAATCCAGTGTCCATTGATCTAGGCAGGACATCCCTCCAGANGTCCAAACCCACATNTGTAGCAGCCCATATGAGCCCAGTAACTTCTGGGACACTTCCCNGCTTTATTTCNGTGTTGAACACANGAGCCTGCCGTCTCCCTGCTTCCCAGTGCTCCTCCTCTACAAGTGTACCTCATTTGCATTCTTGGGGAGTTGGGAGCCCAGTTGTCACTCCTTACAGTTGCTACTCATAATTCATGCATCAAGGAGTGTTAGTGAGGATTTCCAAGGGCTAGTCACAGTGGCACACTGAAATTGCGGTGATCCATTCCTCCTGGGCCTTTTGGTCAAATGGGATCCACAGAACTTAAGCAATGATTAACCTCTTAGTGGAACACAACTAGCATGTTGACATTGGGAAGCAGGGCACTCTGATCTCAGCCAGATGTCAGGGATGTGTCCCCAAGAAGTTGGCTGATCTTAGATTTAAAGGGCAAGTTAAGGAATAACGTGGGGCAGGGGGACTATAACAGAGAAAACAAAAACACAGGCCACNGAGAAAAGCAACAGCATGCATGGGACCCACTGCACCCAGACCGTGAGAGCCAGCCAACGGGGTTGGACCGAATTTGAGCCATAGGGCCAGATTGCATGGTCAAGGGCCTTATCCTCAGAGCAGTGGGAAGTGGTCAAAAAGAGGACCAGACCTCACTTGCATTTTGAAAGTATAACCCACGATGCAAGGAAGAGAGGAGGCTGGAGGGTGCAGAGAACAGAGCTAGCAGCCTGGCTGCAACGGGCAAAGACTTTGGGAAGGAGAGNGAGATGGAGAAACAGGGGACTATCTAAGGAGCACAACCAACAGGTCTTAGCAGCCAGGTGTGTGAGTGTGTGATTGAATTTGGGGCACTGGGATGTGAACAACATCTAGGATATTCTTTTGAAGGGAGAATCNTGGATGTGTCATTTGCTTTCTCCTCCCCATTGACTGGAAGAGAAGTGTGATAGTACAAACTAGAGTAACCTTGTGAGGAAGAGAAAGCTGCTTCTTGAGAAGGATCTGGCTTCCATGTGAGTCACCTTGGATTAGTATGCAAGGAAGCAGTCCGCTTCTCTTTCATTCTGACACTGCTGTTCACTGTTACTACTGATGAAGCAAATCTTCAAATGATTGATGAGCCATGAAGTACATGGAGGTTGAAGCTGGCAGAGTCTATGGCTGACACCAAGCTGTATTATTGTCTACGTGGTGGACACATTCACTGAAGGGAGCCTAAAGGGAGAAACGGGCTTCACATGAATTATGAACAGGACTTGGGCCAGATGGGTTTCAGGCACCCTAAGGGAAGCTCAGGAAGAGACATCACAGGAGGAAGTGAGAAGCTCAGAAAAGAGATTGAAGTTGGAAGAGCAAGCCAGGGGTTAGAAACAAGTCAGGGGTTCTCCACCCTGGCAGCACAAGACTATTTCAGAATTCTGGTAACCAGGCACAATGCAGATTCGACAGAAGGGACTTGAGCAAGATCTAGCACTGGGGTTTTCTTAAAATTCCNCATTCGATTCTCGCAGGTAGCCAAGAGTGGGACTACTTGGGTGAATGACTGAAACACTGGGAGTGGACAGATGGCTCAGGGAGGAAGTACAGAGTGAGGAGACTTGAACTCAGAGCCTATCCCCTACAGTGCCTCCCACACCTCCTGCTACTGCCTAGTGATGAGAAAAGGTGATGACACTTAGCTGCTGCCCAGTCAGCCCACGGCAATGGCCATAGGGAACATGGCAGGGACACCAGATAGGACATTTATTGTCCTCTCAGCAATAAAGGGCTCTAGAGTGACAGACAATACCCTCTTTTCTTTTGCCTACAGCTCTATTGCCCTCTAGACTCTCAGGAACTTCTCTAGGCATTGCAGCTGACNTGGGCATAGGCTACCAGGGAGTAGACTCCACAGGCCTCCTTGGAAAGGAGCCNCTCGCCCAGGGCCAGTCTGTGAGTTCTGTCATGGCAGCTGCTGGCCTGTCACAGGCACCAACCTCTGCTGCAAGCTCACAAGCATTCAGGCTATTCTATCACCTTTCCCCTTACAACTAGCCATGTGGTTTTGTTGATTCCAACTACAAATCAAGAGAACCATGGTCAGCCCTACCAAGACAAGAGGTTGCTAGTGAAACTAGCCTCACAGAGCCCCATCCTGATGCATACTAGTTCTTCTGTCCCCCTTCTTCTACTCTTATTGCTCCCCAGGGTAGAGACTGCCAACCTAGCCTCATTGAAGAACATTCTCCAAGTGCCTGAACTGTGGTCACTACCAAGAGCCTTGAGTTGAATGGTCCTCCTAAATCAGCCCACNCTGGGGTATATTGACACAACTTGAGGAATTTGATGGAGTCTCTGTATCAGTCACCTAACTCTGGCTTTCTTTCCTTCAAGTAAGGTCTCCAACCAAGGCTCCTGTGTCCCCCTGTATTCTATCATCCCCCTCACTGGGTCACCTGCCAGAGTGGAAGGTCAGAGGGAGAAGCGCACCAAGTTGAGAGAACAGATGGAGAGAATGAACTTGGCCTGTGCCGTATCGAACGAGGAGGCTGCAAGACCTGCAGCTAGTGGCTGAGGAGAACGGAGGTGATGCTCTCTGCAAGCCAGGGCCAGATGAGATGACACTGTCAGCCCCAGTGAAGAGCTGGGACTTTGTCTTCCATGTGGTCATGGAAAGCCATAGCAGCAATTTACAGTGGTTGAGCAAGTCTGCTGCGGAGGAACCGTGAAGCAAGGAAACTGTTCACAGGCCTGCTGGACAGTGCCTTTTGCCACTAGGTGCATATGATGCTTGAACATTCTACAGATGGCTAGTTCAAATGGAGGTGTGACAGGAATGTAAAATAAATGCTGGATTTCAGACTTGGCACATGAGAAAGAAGGCAAAATAGCTCAGTCATATTTTATGCTGACAGAATTTTGAAATAATATTTTGAATTTAGTGGGTTAAATAAAATATACCATTGAACTAATTCCCTGTATTTCTTTTTAATACAACTTCTAGATGTTTTGAAATTGCATATATGGCTCCATTGTAGCTCCCATATGTTTCTATAGGGCAGCAGCAAGTGGCCAGAGATAACCTTGATTAACAGGTTCCTACTTCTACGCACAAGCCTGTTTTACATGTACCACATGACTTTTCACAACTGCAGAAGGGATATATCATTCTTATCTTTGATTTATACATGAGGAAGCTGGGTCCCGGAGAGGCTAATTAACTCACCCAAAGCTGCACAGGCCGTAGGCACATAGCTGGTTGCAAAGTCTGAGTGCTGAATCACTTCCTCTGGGAATGGAGGCCTGGCCATGGTGGCAGTGGTGGGGAGGGAGAGGGGTGAGTCAGAACCTGCAGGGGCTCAGCAGGCATCAGTGAGGGATCCGCAGGCACAGAGAAGCTTAAGGAAAGTCAAGGGATCCAAAGGGCACAGAAGCAGCTAGGTGTGAATAGCAAGAAAGGGCACCGCCATTCACAGAAATAGAGTCTGCACGCTGGGAAAAGAGACTCAGGAGATCTGTGTGGGTCCTGTGGAGAAGGTGGATGGATTCACAGTGAGGCATGGAGTGTAGCTAGNCACTGTGGGCAGAGAGCCTTGGAGGGCAACGGGACCACCTAGAGAGTACAGATGTTGAGTGAAGAGCCTCAGAGTGGAGCTTGGAGCAGGGCAGGAAGGAAAGGTAAGGGGCTAAGAGAGGAGCTCAGAGGCAAGGACAGAGAAGTAAGGCAGGGATGTGTCCGGGAGTGGTGATGGTGGTGGGCATAGTTCACTTTCAGGCTCATTGGAAGCCTTTGGGAGTAAGACAGCCTGAGGGATGCCCAAGGCAGGGCATCTGTGATACAGGGCTTCCTCCAGTTAATCCCTGTAGGCATCAAGCTCATGCTTGATCCTCAAGAGCTAGGTAGCCCTTGTTTCTAAGAAGGGCTATGCCAAATGGCCCCAGATAAGTAAAAGGAGGCCTCTTCAATATAGACAAGTGACCTAAGAAATTCACTCATTTGGTAGCCAGGAAGTCCTTCCTTTTGTCTGACTATAGTATTTACTCAAAGTTCTTACTTGTAGTTTAGCTGAACACACTGTTTCCTTGGAACACTACTAACACATAGAGACTGGATTCTGGTTTGACAAAGTACTTGGGGCCCCCCAGTTCCTGGTGCAGCCCTATCTGGCTTCCTCTTCTAGCTGGCCCATTCCTGTCTGCCTGGGGCTGGACTCTCCCACCCCTTCGTGAGTACTGCCACCCCAGCTCTCCAGGTTCTCTGTCCCCATCGCTAATCTCCCCATCAGCGGCTTCTCATCAACTGCACTGCCTGCAGAAGCAAGTGCTTTGTCGATGGAAAAGCCCTTTGGGGGGAAACACAGGAAATGAAAGAGTATGCACAGTAAGAAAATCCATTCTTTTGCAGATTTCTGAAATCTGATTGCTATGACTCCTGCTGAGTGCTAGGGATCTACTGGCCATTGCTTATACCCATGGAGGCTGGCCAGGGGGATGCCAATAGGAAGGCCTCTGCTGCGATTCTGCCATGCTTTGTCTGTGCTTCTGGGGCTCAAAGACCAGTGGTCTGCCAAGATATCTTTGGTAAAGAGGGCCTTCAGATNATTGGCTAACACCCAGGGTGGACTTGCTGATGGCCTGCTGAGAAGAGGGTGTTGTGTCAGTGGAGACATGTGCACATGCAGCCAAGATGTATGACTCTAAGTGTAATGTGCTCAGGGGATAGTTTTCCTCAGGGACAAGATGGAACCAACCACCCTACATTTTAGCACATCGAGTTACTGTTGCTCTCCAAGACTGTGCTTCTGTCTGCAAAATGAGGGTGTTGGATGGGTTTGGTTTAAGGTCATTTCATATACCACTCACTCAACAGCCTTGGCCTTCCATCTGTATGCTAAGACTTACAGGAGCCTCTGTGAATAGTGCCCAGAGCCCCAGAAACTGCCCCCATCTCACCTCCCAGGTCCAAATGCTACTTGGAAACCAGGATCAGATGGTAGCTTGCACCACTGCATTGGAAGCCTCTGCCCAGCAAAGGGGTCAGCAGTGTGAGTTCCAAGACCTTATGGAGGGCAGGGAAACATTATGGCCAAGCTGTCCATGCAGAAGTAGAAACATTTTCTTAGGCGGGTTACATCTTAAAGCTCTGAGTGTCTTGCCAGGTGTGTCTCCTCATGCCACATCTACTGCTGCCATGCACTCACTATCAGCATCTCCATGCCCATCTTCCATGGTATTATTCTAGTCTCTTCTCTATATAGCACAAGCACCAAGACCACAGGGACCTTCTCTGTCTTGATTCAAGCACTTCCTTTGCAAAGGCAGGGGATCTCAATTAGTGTTTGTTGAAGGAACTGGAGTCCTTGCTCTGGCCTCTGGGTCTCAGGCTCAGTGTCAACAAAACCTCCCCACGAGACCAGCCAGGAATTGGCCCTGGATTTTCTAGTATTTGGTCAAGGAGTTGCTGCCCTTCATTCAGTTCCTGCTTGGCAGGCTGTAAGGGATAGCAATTCAGGTTCCATTAAAGCCTGTGGAGGTGTAAGNGAGTGAAGTCCACTCACCATAGAGCCAAGCCTAGGGAAAGGGGGCATCTTTCTCTCACATAAACAGGTTATGGGGGCCTGAGAGCAACCTATCCTTGTGGATCTTGCTGTTTGGTGATAGTTACCTAGTCCCAAGAGAATCCCTCTGCAATTAGTCACGTCTACTGCTACCCAGGCCTGNCTAGATAGAAGTACCTGGATCTTTGCTCTGAACCTGGGAGTCTGCTGAAGTATAATGGTCTCTCTTTCCCTGTCCCTGAACTGCCCAGTTGTCCATAGGCAGAAACAGCATCCCTGGGGCTTGACACAAACGTTTCTTTTGGACTCCTTTCCCAGGGGCAGCTCTAACATCCTACTCTCTCAAGACAGGGAAACAATAGTNTCCTTAATGGAGTTCCTATGATCTGAAGCCAAGATAGACCTCAGCCACCAGAACCTGGTGGTCTTGGGAGAGAGACTTCAAGGGCAAACCTAACTCTGGGAAGTAATGTTTTCAGAATCATAGAGCAAGGGTCACCTCACTGTATCTTCTGGACCTTAGACCTAAGGGTCTTGGACATATTTGCTAATAAATGACCATGAGACCAGCACCCTACAAAGACCTGTAGGCAGATGTCCAAAGGCCACTAGCTACCTGAAGGCTATCCATTCCTTAGGGCTGTGATATCTAAGCTCCATTCTTGTCTTCAGTCAATCAACTAGAGGGATAGAGGATTTGCCNCTTTTTTTGGTAGGTAGAAAAATATAGAGTTCAGGTCGTGAAACCTCACAGAGACGGTCATGGAAAGCAAGGGTCACTGTCAGGGCAATATCAGGAGAATGAGGTGGGAGNGGTACAGCCAGGGCCTCAAAGCTACTTTCCCAGGACCCCCTGGCCCTAGCGCCCCACCCCCACCAACTCAGCCTTTGTCTGATTTGCTCACTGCGACAGCTGGGAAGGCTGAGCCTCACCCTGGCTCCTGCCATCAGCCATCTCTGTGTGGCACTAAAGATCGGCTCGGGCACCAGGCCCCGGCAGCAGGCTTGGCAGGTGGCTCTGTGTTGCCACGGAGACCACAGAGGAGGAAAGCTGTTCCACAAGGCTGCAGAAGACCAGATGGCCAGGGGTCCCAGAGGTGCATTTCTTGGGGACCACAACCTTGTGTACATGCTGCTGGGGTCTCACAGGGATGCAATCACTAGGTCAATGGGGGAACTGAGGTGCAGAGCCCAGATCACCAACTCACTGAGGGTGGGTGCTGAGGAGCTGAGGACAAAGCCAGAGCTCGGCCTCATCCTGCACTCTGATGGCCAGGTATACAGACAGAGAAACTCATAGGCCTATGCATAAACGTGCAGGTTTTCCCCTGATAAGAGCCCCGACTCTATTAAAGGTCTTTATTAAACCTACTCCCAGGAACAGCTAAAANGGAACAGCTGGAGACTGAGGGAGACTCCAATCTATGATGTACAGGGAACCAATGAGCAAACACAGATATGGAAGGTACAATTTGGCTGGGGACCCAGAAAAGGGATGCTGAGACAAGGTGGGAGGGGGGTCAAGGACTATGACCAGCNAACCTTGAGCTAGCTGGGTCTTAGAACTGGGAGGACTTGTTGATGGGGCAAGGGAGGAAGTCCCTCAAAAAGGCTGACCTTGTTGTTGTCTCCTGTAATTGAAGGTGGGGGACAGCGTGAGAAGAAAATAGAAAAAGAGCCCGTTGCCATCTGCA
>LZPO01035091.1:95592-128042 GCA_001675575.1 Neotoma lepida | reverse complement strand
ACCACCACCACCACCACCACCACCACCACCATCCCGCAATCCTCTTCGATTTCTTCTCACACCCAATCTCCTGCCCTCACCACCACCACCACCATCCCGCAATCCTCTTCGATTTCTTCTCACACCCAATCTCCTGCCCTCCTCTACCCTCTCCAAGAGGTGGCTGGAATCAATGGAATTGTTTGAGCCCATGCCCCCTTCTCCCTTCAGGAGCTCTCACANNNNAAAAAAAAAAGCGCTTGGGTTCCTTCTCTGCTAATCCTTCTGTTTATATCAAGGAGTTTCATTATCTTTCCCAAGCATATGATCTGACCTGGCATGACCTCTGTGTCATCCAGGCCTCCACTCTCATGCCTGAGGATCGATTTTGAGTTCAGGTAGCATCTAGACAGTACGCAGACCAGACCCACCTAGTAGACAATATGGTCCCTGTGGGTGGCATGTCAGTGTCAGCTACAGAGCCCTACTGGGGCTATCAACCAGGTCAAAACAGCCACCAGCTAGAGGCAAGACATCATGGTCTGCTGCCTCCTCCATGGTATGGAAATGGTCTTGGACAAAGTTGTTAATTTTGATAAGCTCTGAGAGATTACACAGCAAGCTGACAAAAATCTGGCCATTTTTCTAAATCGATTACAAGAGACCATGGTTCAGTATACCCTCCTTGACCCAGCCTCCCCAGCGGAAGCCATGGTCTTGGCCATCAACTTCATTTCTCAGTCAGCGCTGGGTATTAGAAAAAAATTAAAAAGAGCTGAGGATGATCCCCAAACTCCCATACAGGAATTGGTGAAAATGGCTTTTAAAGTGTTTAACGCCTAAGAGGCAGCTGAGTCTTCCTAACAGGCTTGGCTGCAACAGAAGGCTAGGCTCCAAGCCCATGTGCCTTGGCAGCTGCCCTGGGGCCACCAGCGCCCCCAGAAGGGGGACAAGGGAGTTGACCAACAGTCTCCATCCCACCAGAGCTCAGCCCAAGTCAACTCTGCCAGGAGCCTGCTTCAAATGCAGCCACTGGTCACAGTACTGTCCTGACCCTCAACTGCCAACAAGCCATGCCCATCTGCAGACAGCCTGGATACTGGAAATCGGAATGCCCCTGCAGAGGCTCGTCCTCTATGCCATACCATGGAGGATAATCCTTACCAACAACAGCATCTGAGACTCTTCCAGCCTTCAAACTTGTCAGGCTGGTGGAGGACTGAAACAGCCTAGACTTGGTGACTCCCATTGCCCTCTCTGAGCCTAGGGTGATGCTGCAGGTAGTGGGTAAATTCATTAACTTTCTATTGGACACAGGAGCTACCTATTCTGTTTTAACCTCTCACTCAGGTCCCAGAGTTCCCTTGCCAATTTCTGTCACGGGGATGGGTAGGACCCCCTCCTTCCCACTTAAGACCCTGTCACTTCCCTGCATTCTTTCAGGGCAGTTCTTTTCACACTCTTTTCTAGTCATACCTGCTTGCCCTGTACCTCTACTTGGTTGTGATATTTTCTATTCTCAGCCACTTTGGGGCCACACTCACCTTGGCCGCCACACCCCTCCCACCTTCTTCTCTACTTAATAGCCTCACAGATTCCTACCCCAGACTGTCCTGTCCCTACCCTCCCTTATCCAGTAGATCCCCAAGTATGGGATACCTGAACTCGAGTGGTGGCTACTCACTATCAGCCAGTCCTAATTTGCCTTAAGGATCCCTCCTCCTTCTCTTCCAGACCCCAGTTTCCTATTTCTGAAACCCACCACAAATTCCTTAAGCCACTCACTTTTTATCTCGGGGACTTTTAATTCCTATCAACTTGCCCTGTAACACCCTCGTTCTTCCCATATGTAAGCCCTCTGGGGCGTATCGTTTAGTTCAAGACCTCTGCCTCATTACTGAAGCAGGTATTCCAACAAAACCATACAACCTCCTGTCTAACATTCCTCCTGCCACCTCCCACTTTACTGTCCTGGACCTGAAAGATGCCTTCCTCACTGTCCCTTTATACCCTGACTCATACTTCCTCTTTGCCTTCACCTGGGAGGACCCTGATACCCAGTCCTCCAGAGAGCTTACATCAACTGTTCTCCCACAGGGCTTTCAGGACAGACCTCATTTCATTGGCCAAGCCTGAGGTCGGGATCTTTCCACCTTTGACCCTGGTCCTAGCATACTCCTCCAATATGTAGATGACCTCCTTCTCTGCAACNCTACTCTGCCTTTGTCCCAACAGACCACCTCTTAGCTCCTGAACTACCTCAGCTCCCTGGGATATCATGTTTCCCCATCTAAGGCTCATCTATCCTACTGTGGTGTATTTGGGTGTTCAACTCAGCCCAGGCTCTAAAACCCTCACTTCTGACAGGGTCCAAGCCCTGTGGGATTTATAGCCCCTGACCACTGCGGATCAGATTCTCTCATTTTTGGGCCTGATCTTCCATCACTGGATCTCTAACTTTGCCATTATGGCCAGGCCCCTATACCAGGCAGCCAGAGAGACTCCCAAGGGGTCCCTCACCCACCAGGCCACCATCTACCACCACTCCTCTTTACTGCAAGATGCCCGTCTAGTGGTCTCTGCCCTTGCTCTTCCAGACCCCTCCCGACCTTATCACCCTTACACAGATGAGAGATTGGGAGTGGCCACTGGGGTTCTAGTCCAACCAGTTGGGCCTTCAAACCAGGCCATCGCATTTCTGTCCAAACAATTAGACCCCACTGTCTGTGGATGGCAGCCATGCTTGAGAGCCCTAGTGGCAGTGGCTGAACTTACGCAGGAGGCTCTCAAGATCGCCCTGTTCCAGCCAATCACGGTATACTCCATCCACCACCTCTCAGACCTTCTGAAACATTCTTCTCTCTCCCTCCTTGGACCCTCACAAGTCCAAGTCTTTCACTTACTGTTTCTAGAAACCCCCCAAATTACCTTGGCCTCCAGCCCTGCTCTAAACCCTGCAACTCTTCTTCCTGTCTCTTCCTCCACTGGTATTTCTTCTCACTCCTGCCCAGAGGCTATGGAGGCCTTATGCTCATCCTGGCTTGGTCTCCTAGACCAACCCCTCACAACCCCCAACTCACCCTGTTTGTTGATAGAAGTTCTCTTATAGACAGATCAGGAAATGGTTAGGTGGTACGTACAGTAGTCACTTCCACTAAAACAGTTGAAACAACCTGCCTGCCAATGGGGACCTCTTCACAAAAGGCCAAATTAATCACATTGACTAGAGCACTCCAGATAGTCAAGGGTCACTGGGCTAACATATATACCTAAATATGCCTTTGTAATAGCCCATACCCATTGTGTCCTGTGGAGGGAAAGAGGCTTCCTCACTACCAAGGGCACTCCCATAGTTAACAGACCACTTATAGCCAAGCTCTTGGAGGCCCTCCAGCTCCCTGAAGAAGTAGCCATAATTCATTGCTGGGGATGCCAGTCCTCCAAGGACCCAATAGCCTTAGGCAATGCCAAGGCTGACTCAGTAGCACAGGGATTGGCCTCCAGCTCCTCTGAATCAACAGAACATATTTTGTTTTTGACACTCTCCTATCAGCCCTCTTATCAACCAGAGGAGAGGGATGAACTCCTGAAAAAAAGGGCCATGTAGACAAAGGATGGATGGTTCTACTTAAATAACTGTCTCATCCTCCCTCAAGACCATGCCCTGTCCATCATTTTAGACATCCACCAGACCTTACACAAAGGCCCCAAAGCTTTGCTCCATTTCTTAGAGTCCCTCTTTGACCCAATCCATTTTCGAGCTCGTATTTCACAGGTCCATTCCTCCTGCCAGATGTGCGCCAAGGCCAATTCACAGGGGGCCCTTCAGATAAGTCAGCCTCTGCACCAGCTCCAAGGAAAACAACCAGGCAAGGATTGGCAGGTTGATTTCACTCACATGCCCACCCATAAAAAACTCCCATTATCTCCTAACTCTTCTTGACACCTTTACAGGATGGATAAAAGCCTTTCCCATCTCTAGAGAAACAGAAGATGTGGTGGCTCAAGTACTCCTGGACCACGTCATCCCTCGATTTGGCCTGCCACAGACCATACAAATGGGCAACTGGCTAGCCTTCTCTTCCAAGGTCATGGAGCTTATGTCAAAAGCTCTCAACATTTCCTGGAAGCTCCACATCCCCTACCATCCACAATCCCCAGGAAAGGTTGAGAGGGCCAATGAACTCATTAAACAACAGCTCACCAAGCTCTCCATTGAACTCAGGTCATCTTGGTCCTTCCCATTGCCCTTACCTACTTCCTGGCCACCCCACTCTCTCCTACAGGCCTAAGCCCTTTTGAGCTCCTTTACAGAAGGCCCTTCCTCCTCAATCACCACCTCCCAGCCCAATCTCCTCCACTGGCTGGGTACCTCCCCTACCTCCCCCTTCTGAGGTCCCTTCTCGGTTCACATGCTGACAGCTATCTCCTTGCTCCCATACCAACAGACCCAACTGCCCCTGACTCTGCCCCACTCTCCCCAGGGTACTGAGTACTTCTCAAACAGCTAGCTCCTAAGTCTCTTAGGCCCCAATGAACAGTATTCTACACTATGGTCCTCACCACCCACTTGGCTGCCAAGCTCCTGAGACATCCATGCTGGTAACAACTCTCCAGGCTCAAGAGGGCACCTATTCAGGATACATGGCCTGTCCAGCAGTTGGGACTCTCCACCCTATAGCCAGAAGGTTTCTCCAGTACCACCTGGCCATGCGGTCCCTCAGCCACTTATAAAATAATCATTCAGAGGCTCAATATTATTTACAAACTTATGGCCATGGCCTACAGCTCAAGCTTCTTGCTAGCTAGCTCTTATATCATAAATTAACCCATTTGTATTAATCTATAAGTTGCCACGTGGCCATGGCTTACCAGTATTTTCACATCTTGCTTCTCCTGCTGGGGGTTGGAAACAGCATCTCCTTACTCTCCTTTCTCTTCCCACTATCTCTCTTGGATTTTCCCACCTGGCTCCATCCTTCCCTGCCACATAGGCCAATGCAGCTTTATCAACCAATCAGAGCAACACATATTCACAGCATACAGAAAGACATCCCACAGCACCACCCTCCAGTTTTCCAACATGTCTCAATGAAAGGCCTATCTAATCACTCTTCCCATGGATAGCCCACTCATAGGGCAGGTGTTAATAATCTATTTTTTCTAGCAACATCACCCCCTCTGATTCCTCAAGAACAGATGCCTGAGGTCTCCAGGATGGCAGTTAACCAGATGCAGTTAACCCATACCTCCCATTGAGCATGAGCCCACTGACTCCTGACTCTCCCTCCCCATGTCGTTCCACCTCAGCACCCCTCCCCCATCTCTCTCTCTCTCTCTCTCTCTCTCTCTCTCCAAACCCTACCTCATCTCAGAAGACCCGCTTCTCTGAGGGAGAAGCACAAAACCACTCCTATAGGGTATTTAAACTGCCCCCAGAGAACAGACATGTGATTTTTTTTTTTTGGTGTCTTCTCTCCATCTCCTCTCTGGGGGCCAAAAAATCATCCAGGAGCACTTTACTCATTAAACCTGGACTTTTAATTCTTAATTCTGTCTGATTAAGTTTGGTTTGGATTACTGCATCAGCGGAGAGGCTTAATATGGGGGTACGGAAATTTCTCACTTATGATTAGACACTTGTGTGTTCCATGTCAGGGGATCTTTTTCAAATAACTTAAGCTTGTTCCTTCTAACACCAAAACTTCAGAGCATCATGTTTGTTAATATCTCCCATGGTTCATGGGCCAAACACATCTGTACATGGAGTCATTCTGGTGTAAAGGGTTTGAAACACTTAAAGTTTGCTTTTCTTGCTTGATTTTTTTTAGCAATTCTTTAAAGCTTTGAGCAGTCCCTTGGACTTGTAAATCATGTGATAATGTCATGATCACATGACAATGTTAAACCCATCCTTACATTTTCTGAGAGGACAAAAATCCATGGAGTTAAAAACAAGTATGTAATTTTACATCTAAAGAGTATTCATTCTTGTAAACACACACTCATTTGTATTACATAAATATGTAGAATTGTGAAGGTATTATTAAGGGGATTTCAATACATAGTGCAGATCTGTAGATCATGACTTGATATAAGTAAACCGGTGGCATTTTTCCTTTGGGTCTTCTGTATCTACATGGAGCTTGTATATATTTAGTTATTGAAATAATTTTTATCTCTATTGCATTTTTCTATAGAGAAATTCTTACCATTGCTTTATTAAATTCTCAGGTACTCTTTTGAGAGAATCATGCACATAATTTGTATTTTAGAAATAAGAAAACCAGCACCCTAGAATGGTAAATGTGTCCTGATAACATATATGAACAGGAACAAGATCCTTTTCTGCCTTCTCCTACCCACCAGTCAATCTTTGAATCTCATCCAAGAATCTGAATTTAGTTTAGTTCTCTGTATTTTCATCTGTTCCNGGAATAAACACTGACAGAAGATAAAGCCCACTGATTCCTGGTGCTCAACACCTACCATCAATTTTCCCCATCACCAGTGACCACAAGCTCAACCTTTACCTGTCTCTAAGGTCATGTGGTGTCTGCTGCTACAACAGTGGATCTATCACATTATTTATCTATTTAGGACAGCTCTTAATACATTGCCAGTCACTTACACTCCATCAAATTCTTGTTTGAGCAACTGAGCTGTGCATCTCTAGAGAACAAAGTAGCAAGAAGCAGGCAGCAAAGGATTTTGTCATTCCTTAGCCAGATTTTGGTACTTATTTGTGAGGAGAAATGCTGTTCAATGTTGAGTATATGAACTTTCCCAGAGGAATAACTGGGTAATTATTTCCCAGAAGGACATCTGGGTAATTACAAGGTAGTTGGAAGGATTGAAGGAAGTAGCACATGTGAAGTACTCAGCAAAGGGTCTTGATGAAGGAAAATGTTGGTAGTTGTTATTGCTAGTGTCTGTAAAGTTAGATGGAAGAGTATGGAGAGAGACAATGGCCATAGCTGTGGTTACTATTTATTACATTAGACATGAGGCTCATGGTTTAGTTTAGGAGGTGACTGTCACTTCTCCCATTCCACAGATAAAACAGTAGCAGACTTGGGATGGGATAAATTTTTCTGTAATTTTATCAAACTTACCTGTTCATTCACCTACCAAGTACTTGCAAAGCCTCATTTCTAGAAGCTGGATTAGGCAAAGAGAAAAACAAGACAAACCTAGTCTCTACCGTCATGGGATTTACAATCTAAAGAGAAATACAGATAGATGAAATGCAAAGGTTGTGATGTCCCAAAGCCACCCTCCATTCTTGTCCATTTAAAGAGAAATCCACCCTTGCCAGACATCATAGTATGTACCTGTAATCAAGAATTTCTCTTTTGAGGTCAACTTGGCCTATATAGTCAGACCATGTATCAAAAAACAAGAGCTGGGGATGTAACTCAACGGTAGAATCCTTGGCTAGCATGTTCTATATTCTATCCTTATCAGAACTAAATGAATAAATGCCTGTCCTATTCAGATGGTAAGGAAAAGATCATTCACTGAACAGTGCATGAGGGGAAAGGGCAAATGATGGAGTTTATGGTTCACAATCATGGAATTCATTTTCCCCAGAGACATCTTTATTCTCCCTACCACCAC
The DNA here is from genome assembly GCA_001675575.1 of Neotoma lepida. NCBI lineage: Eukaryota > Metazoa > Chordata > Mammalia > Rodentia > Cricetidae > Neotoma > Neotoma lepida. Next base: position 120,443 of record LZPO01035091.1, on the reverse strand, counting down.
AGCCCTTTACCTTTTCATCCCACCCTGCTGGGCCCTCTGTTTTTCTGATTAGGGGCAGGCTTCTAGCCAAAGATCTTGCCTTCAGACTACTTCATAGTTCTTCCTTTTATGTAGAACAATTAGCCTTATATCTCAGGATTTTAAAAAGTTTCTCTCATTAGCAATATACTTGCTTTTAAAAGATGACTGTGGGATTATAAATAAATTATCCTTTATTGGTACCACATGTAAACAGCAGTTCTATTGTAGTTTGGTTCTCTGTGTTTGAGGAATACAAAGAAAGGACTTCTAGCCTGACTTCTGGCAATAGGATAGGCATCTAAAGTATGATGTGTGTCACAGTTTCTTCCTCAACATCCTTTACTCAACTGTTGATAACTATCCTAATTTGGTGACAGAAGTGGAAGGGAGGGATATTCATTCCTTCTACATGAAGCCCATATGTTATGGGAGAAATGATTCTATTGCCCCAGCTCAAGCCTAAGTGAGATAGTAAAGTCATCCATCCTCCCAGCCAGCATTACTGGATTAGGGTGAGCAAGGACATAAACTAATCCAATGAGATTGAAAAACATGCTGTGTGAATGGAGAAGGTGACAGGGTTAGGGCAGTGGTTGTTTTTTGGTTTTGTTTTCTTATTTCTTCTCTCAGATATTACATTCTGACTACAGTTTCCCCTCCCTCCTCTTTTCCCATCCTTCTCCCCAATCTTACCTCTCCCCCAGCCCTACTCCTCCTCTATTTCCCTTCAGAAAAGGTCAGACTTCCCAGGGATATCAGCTAAATTTGACATATCGAGTTGTGATAAGACTAGGCACATATTAAGGCTGGACAAGGCAACACAGTAGGAGGNAAAGGGTCCCAAAGGCAGGCAAAAGAGTCAGAGATAGCCCCTGCTCCCGCCATTGGGAGTCCAGCAAGAACACCAAGCTACACAACCACAACATTTATGCAGAGGACCTAGGTTAGTCCCATGCAGACTCTGAGATTGTTGGTTCAGTCTCTGTGAGCCCCTGTGAGCACTGATTAGTTGATTATGTGGATTTTCTTGTGGTGGGTGTNCTAAGGTAGTGGTTCTCAACCTGCCTAATGCTTTGACCCTTCAATACAGTTCCTCATGTTGTGGTAATCCCCAATCATAAAATTATTTTTGTTGCTACTTCATAACTGTAATTTTCTTACTGTTATGAATTATAATATAAGTATCTGATATGAGACCCCTATGAAAGGGTCTTTCGACCCCCAGGGGTTGTGATTCACAGGTTAAGAACCACTAGGTTAGGGAAAAGATCCACTTTCTACTAATTAGCCATCTGATCACCTTGAGGACTGCCCCACCACAGCAGAATGGTCATGATACCCAAAGGAAACAGGAGTCCTATGTCCTGGTAGAGCAGCTGAATCAGTCTCAGTACATGGAGCCTTTTATACTGGAAAAACTGCAGCTTCAGTTGTCTGCTACTTGTAACCTAACCTAACAAATGCAGATGGTGAGATGCAATCTGTGACTGCTCTGGGCANGCAAGTGCCAGGTCAACAGCTACAGAGCTTCATTTGAAAGAATCAATTTAACTTTCAAGATAACAATTAAACACAAGGTAATTTTTACCTAATCTTAACTGTAGTTAGATAACACAATGAGGAAAATGATCTGACTAACCTCCTCAAAATTTCCAAATGAACTTAGAAAAATTCCTACTTAGAATTAGTAGGAACTANATAATATGGCTTTTTAAAACAAATTTCAAACCTGTATTAAAATACTTAAGAAATTATTCAAATAAGTGGAGAAATAGTTCTACAATCAAGAGACTGAAAACATTAAAATTCTATGCTAACCAATGGAATTGAACTTAACTAAATTTATGGATTTAATATTGTTCTTAACTAAAACCCAGTAATTTTATTTCCACAGTTCTGAAACATGTGTATAATAATATGGATAGTGAGAATACCACTAACAAGGAATACAGAAAATAATGAGTTCCTATCAATATGAACCATTCAAATCTATAAAATAATTAATGTTTGTGTATATCACAGATTAATGAATCCAAATGAAGACTCAATATTCAAGGCATTTTTGTAAAATGAAATATAACTACATAAATAAAATAATTAAACATACATGACATGTTTCTACAGGGTATGATACCCTCTATATCAGCACTGGGAGACAGGACAATTGCTGCAAATTTGCAGCAAACTGGTCTGCACAACCTTGGTCTAGGCAAAGGTACATAGTGAGACAGTCAATCTTTATACAGGTGAGACAACCAACTTTTTTAAAGTATCAAAAAGAGAACTTATGAAATAGAAACAAAGAGAAAGTGTGTAAAGCATTCTTCATCAGCTGACTCAATCAGTGGCTTTCCCAAACCTCACTTCTCTTCTGTTCCCTACTAAAGAACCAAAAAGAATTAAATGCTTTGCCAGCCACTGTTGCAGCTAAGTGTGACCATGTGACTCACTTTGGCTAACTAAGAAAAGGTCTACTGGTAGGTTTNTAAGAAAAATGTATTTTCCTGGTAGAAGGGATTGTTCTTCCTCCTTTCTTTGACACAGAGGCCCAACAGCTATCTCACAACTGTGAGGTAGTAAGCACAANGGGAAGGCTAAAAGAATTTGAGTTTCTAGCCTCTTCATCATAAAGACACAAATGACCCAGCAGCTATACAACTATAGAATTCTATACACTAAGAAGAAACCCCTATTTCTCTAAGGCACTCATACTTAGGTTTTGTTACTTGAAGTCAAATAACCATAACTTACACAAAGAATGCTGGTAAGGAGTGTTGGAATTACTCATAGAAATTTAAAAAATAGCTAAGCACTCAATATATACCAGATGTATTAATTTTTTATTATTATGAGAAAAGAGCAGAATATTGAGTAAAATATTTGACAAAACTTTGAGAAGGAACATTTTCCTTGAAACCTTATGAGGCATAATAATAAATGTGATAGTTAAATCTACATATAAATGTTAAACTTATGAAAATAAAAACAGCCAAAAATAAGAAAAATGCACAGCCAGAAGATGTATATATCACTGCCTTGAATTTCACAGGCCACTCCTGCCAAGGAAGCAGGCAGGCTAACTGCAGGTCTTCACCTCTCCATTCCTCCAAGTCCAATCCCCAGTCTCATCCCAGCTCTGCAGCAGAACACCCATGACAGACTCCTCCCACATCTTTAGTGGATCCCACAAATCTTCCCCTCCAAGCCTCCCTCCTCCAACTCTTTGCTTTATCCCACCCCCCAACTCCAGCAGGCACTCCCTGAGAACACACAGGTCACTCCTGCCAGGAAAGCAGATAGGCTAACTGCAAATCTTCACCTACCATCCATTATTCCTCCAAGTCTAATCCTTCAGTCTCATCCCCAGCTCCATAGCAGAACTTCTGCTGTGCCCTTTCCTCACTCCCTGCTCCCATTCCCAGGGCATTAACTAAGCAGATCTTGGTGGCACACCCTGCTTTCTTCCCTCTTGTGATGCCCCTCCATCACTTCAGTCCATCTCCATTCTTAAGCCTCAGATCCCAGTACCCAGAAACACATTTTACCTGGAACCCCCAGTAGCCACACCTATCAAGACCCCAGAAAGTTTCCTATGGGCAACACAGTCACCACACTCTCCTAAGAACCAGAGAGGGAACAGAAATCAAGGAATAAAATACCCACCTAACAAAGATAAGACTAGGTAGATATCAGCACCTAGAATTATAATATTACCAATCCCAGAAGCCTAGACATCAGTGTAAAAACACAATCAATAACAGCCAGGACAGTATGTCTCCACTAGAGCTGAGGAACCCTACCACAGCAGTCACTGAGTACTCCAACATATTAGAAGCACAGATAAGGCAGATGCCCCACCCAGCAGGCTGACCAATCGAGCACTTTGAGTAGATCCCACCTCTACATATACTCCATCTATGAGCTGCTGCAGTGTATGGAGGAGCCAGTCACATAGAATCAAATATCATCACTGAATAGGGCAGGTCCTAGGTCTGCCTGTCACACCAGCTGGGAGGACAGTGGTGCTATCTGCAAGCTACAAGCACAAAGGTAGAGCCTGAGGAACCTCAGGGAAGCCAACATCAAGAGTGGGAAGGTCAGGGAGGTGTGTCACAGTCTGGATGTCCTGTCTAGCCACAAGATCACCCTGACTCTGGGCGACAGCAGAATGTCTGAGATGAGTCCTGACAATAGTCCAGTATTTATGGAGCATCAGAAACAAGAAACCTTGAACCAGACCAATGACTCTTCACAATGAATATTTACATGTAAAGTTGTTTAGGCAAAAATATATACCAAGTGTCACACTGAAGTTTCNAACACCACTTATGTGATGGAGAGGTGGGAAAGATGGGGGAATGGAGGGGCATGTGCACACTGGAGAGAGGCAGAACTAGAGACCAGACAGCAATGACAGGTATGAGAGAAGGGTATGTGTTACTACCAAGGGCCATGTGGATGTCCAAGGTTTGTGCTGACGTCTGAAGTCATGATGATAGTGGCCTGAGCTGCCCCTGAGGCCATGTTGATGTCCATGGGCCAGGCTGCTCCCGAGAATCATATTAGTGTCCTTGGCTCATGTTGCCCTGGAGGCCATGTTGATGTCTTGGCATGTGCTACCACTGAGGGTTATCTTAATGTCCATTGTCTGTACTGCCACAGGAGACCATGCTGAGGTCCATGGCAGGTACTGATGATGGAGACCATGTGGGAGTCCATGATCCATGCTCCTACTGATTGTAAAGGGCAAGGAAGCTACTTTTGCAGTAGCATTGGTGATTGCAGATTCACAGTTGAGAAAAAGGAACATAGATAGCTTTGGTGACAACCCCATACTCTCTCCCCATGCCCCACCCCCCTCCAAAAAGTAACAGCCTAGACAGGAAGCCATCAAAGAGAACTCTTAAAAATTGTGATAANGATGCTGAAGTNTAGCTCTCCACAATTGAAAACTTCTGGCAGGGTCTGGAGAAGACTCAGCTTTTTTTAAGGGGCTGGCTACTGGGAGTTTGAGTATACTCCAGTAAGTATATAGGCAACACAAATAGGACTTGTGGGGTTTTTATTTGTTTGATTTTTCTTCTTTTATAGGGGGAGATCACAAGGGTGAGGGCCAGACCTGGGAGCATGGGGAAGTGGGGGTGATCAGGGTGCATGACATGAAATTCCCAAATAATCAATAAAAATATTGTGGAAAAAGAAGCACAAATAAAAGACCTTAAAACAGCCTGTATGAATATGATAGAGATCCAGAGGAAACTAATAAATCCATTAAAGAAATCTATGAAAACACAAGCATCAGAAGGAAATGAATAAAAACATTCAAGATGTGAAATTTGAAATAGAATTAATAAAGAAAATCCAAATTGAGGGGAATCTGGAAATCAAAAATTTAGGAACTCTAACAGGAACCTCAGAGGCGAGCTTCACCAGCAGAATACAAGAGATGAGAGAGAATCTCAGTCACTGAAGATACAATAAAACAAATGGATACATCAGTCAAAGAAAATTTTAAATCTAAAAAAAAAATCCTGGCACAAAACATCCAAGAAATCTGGGACACTATTAAAAGACTAAATCTAAGACCAATAGGAATTCAGGAAGGAGAAGAAAGTCAGGTCAAATGCACAGAACACATTTTCAATAAAGCCATAGAAGAAAATTTCCTTAACCTAAAGAAGGAGATGCCTGTCAAGGCACACGAAGCAGCGTGCAGAACACCAAAAAGACTGGACCAGAAAAGAAAGTCCCTTTAGCACATAATAATCAAAACACTAAACATACAGAATGATTAAAGAATATTAAAAGCTGTAAGGGAAAAAGATCAAGTAACATATAAATGCAGACCTATTAGAATCATATCTGACTTCTCAATTGAGACTCTAAAAGCCAGAAGGGCATGGACAGATGTTCTACAAACTCTAAGAGACCCCAAATGCCAGCTCAGAATACTATACCGATCAAAACTTTTAATCATCATAGATGGGTAAAATAAGACATTCCATGATAAAACCAAATTTAAGCAATATCTTCCTATAAATCAAGCCCTACAAAATGTTCTGGAGGATAAAATCAAACCTAAAGAGGTTAACTACATACAAGAAAACACAAGAAATAATAATCTCAGACCAGCTAAGTCAAGAGAAGAGAAGCGCGCGCGCGCGCGCGCGCACACACACACACACACACACACACACACACACACACACACACACACACGGGACAGGAATCAACACTGCTCATTGATATCTCTCAACATTAATGGTCTCAATTCCCCAATAAAAAGACAGACTGACAGAGTATGTGTGAAAACAGGATCCATCCTTCTTCAGCATCCAAGAAACACACCTGAACATCAAGAATAGACACCTCAGAGAAAAAGGGTGGAAAAAGATATTCCAAGCAAATGGACCTAAGAAACAAGTTGGTGTAGCCATTTTAATATATGACAAAAATAGACTTCAAACCAAACTAATCAGAAGAAACAGGGAAGGACACTACGTACTCATCAATGGTAAAACCCACCAAGATGACGTTCTAATTCTTAACATCTATGACCCTAACACAAGGGCACCCAAGTTTGGAAAAGAAACACTACTACATCTTAAATTGCATATTGATCCTCATACACTGATGCTGGAAGACTTCAATATCCCACTCTCCAATAGACAGATCATCCAGGCAAAAGCTAAACAGTGAAATGTGGGAGCTAATTCAAATTATAAACTAAATGGACCTAACGGATATTTATAGAACATTTCACCCTAAAACAAAGAATATACTTTTGTCACAGCACCTCATGGAATTTTCTCCAAAATTAACCACATACTCGGACACGAAGCAAGTATCAACAGATACAAGAAAATTGAAATAACACCCTTCATCCTATCAGACCACCACAGATTAAAGCTGGATGTCAACAACAATAGAAACAACAGAAGCTTACAAACTCATGGAAACTGAACAACTCTCTACTGAATGAAAAATAGGTCAAGACAGAAATTAAGAAAGAAATCAAAGATTTTCTAGAACTGAATGAAAATGAATATACAACATAACCAAAATTATGGGATACAATGAAGGTGGTTCTAAGAGGCAAGTTCACAGCACTAAGTGTCTACATAATATTAGTGACCTAACAGAAGACCTGAAAGTTCTAGAACAAAAAGAAGAACTCACACCCAGGAGTAGTCAGCAAGAAATAATCAAACTTATGACTGAAATAACAACAAAATAGAAACAACAACAAAACAATACAAAAAAATCAATGAAACAGATAGTTGGATCTTTGAGAAAATCAGTAAGAGTGACAAATCCTTATCCAAATTAACTAAAAGGTGGGGAGAGAAGATCCAAATTAACAAAATTAGTAATAAAAAGGGGGACCTAGCAAGAAAAGTCCAAAGAATCATAAGGACATACTTTTATAACCTATACTCCACAAAATTGGAAAATCTAAAAGAAATGGATAATTTTCTCAATACACACCACTTACCAAGATTAAATCAAGATCAAATTAACAGTTTAAATAGACCTGTAACCTCTAAGGAAATAGAACCAGTCATTAAAGTCTCCCAACCAAAAGAGCCCAGGGTCAAACAGTTTTAGTGCAGAATTCTACCAGACTTTCAAAGAAGAGTTAATATCAAAAACTCCTCAAAATATTCCACAAAATAAAAAACAGAAGGAATAATGCCCAATTCATTTTATGAGGCCACAGTTACCCTGATACTCAAACCACAAAAAGACTCCAGAAAGAGAATTAAAGACCAATTTCCCTTATGAACATAGATGCAAAAATACTCAACAAAATACTTGCAAACCAAATCTAAGAACACATCAAAAAAATCATCCACCATGATCAAATAGGCCTCATCCCAGAGGTGGATGGATGGCTCAACATACAAAAATCAATAAATGTAATCTACAACAAAATGAAAGACAAAAACCACATTATCATCTCATTAGATGCAGAGAAGACCTTTAAAACAATCCAACACTCCATGATAAAAAGTCCTGGAAAGATTATGGGAATAGGGGACATACTTCAATATTATAACAGATGGGCAGTTTACAGCAAGCCCATAGCCAACATCAACTTAAATGGAGACGAACTCAAAGCAATTCCACTAAAATCAGGAACAATATAAGATTGTCTACTCTCTCCATACCTATTCAATATAGTACTTGAAGTCTTAGTTAGAGCAATAAGATAATTGAAGGAGATCAAGGGGATATAAATTGGAAAGGAAGAAGTCAAAGTATCTTTATTTGTAGATGACATAATAGTATATATAAGTAGCCCTAAAAACTCCACCAGGAAACTCCTACAGCTGATAAACACATTCAACAAAATAGCTGGACACAAAATTAACTTACAAAAATCAGTCACTAAAATAAAATAATAAAAACAGCATGATATATAGTAATAAAAGCAAACACAATGATCAGTGGACTCAAAGACCCAGACATAAATCCATACACCTATGGACACATGATTTTTTATAAAGAAGCCAGAAATACATACTGTAAAAAAGACAGCATTTTCAACAAATTGTGCTGGTCAAACTAGATAGATCATAAAGAAGAATACAAATTGATCCATACTTATCACCCTGCACAAAACTCAACTCCAAATGGACCTCAACATAGGGCTAGATACACTGAAACTGATAGAAAAAAAAGTGAGGAACACTCCTGAATGCTTTGGCACAGGAAAAGACTTTCTGAACAGAACTCCATTAACACAGGAACTAAGATGAACAATTAATAAATGGAACCTCATGAAACTGAAAAGCTTCTGCAAAGGCACCATCATTGGGACTAATTGGCAGCCTACAGAATAGGAAAAGAGTTTTACCAACTACACATTTGATAGAGGACTAATATTCAAATGATAGTAGAGAAACTAGATAACAAGAAAACCAATAACCAAATTAAAAGGGGGCACAGATGTAAACAGAATTCTCTATAGAGGAAACTCAAATGGCTGAGAAACACTTAAAGAAATATTCAACATCCTTAGTCATCAAAGAAATGCAAATCAAAACTTCTTTGAGATTTCATCTTACATCTGTCAGAATAGCTAAGATCAACAAAACAAGTGACAGCTCATGCTGGCAAGGCTGTAGAGTAAGAGGAACATTTATCCATTGGTGGTAGGAGTGCAAACTTGTATAGCCACTATGGAAGTCAGTGTAGGGCTCCTCAGAAATACGGGAATTGATCTACCTCAAGATCCAACTATACCACTCTTGGGCATATGCTCAAAGGACACTTCATCGTACTACAGCAACATTTTCTCAACTGTGTTTATTGCTGCACTATCATAATAGCCAGAGATTGGAAACAATTTAAATGTCCATCACCAGATGAATGGATAAAGAAAATGTGGTCTGTTTATACAAAGATATATTTGCACATAATTATTACTCAGCTATCAAAAATAACATCATGAAATTTTCAGGCAAATGGAATAAATTAGAAAAGAAAAACATCCTAAGTGAGGTATCCCAAACCCAGAAAGATAAATATGGTATGTGTTCACTTATATGTGGGTGTTAGCTGTTACAATGTTAGCTGCAATCCATAAAAACATAGAGGATAGGTATAGAGTAAGGGACTAGAGGACACAGATAGATCTCATTAGGAAAGGGAAATATAATAAATATTTATGGACAGATGGGGACATCTGCAATGGGACGATTGAGTGGGGAGGGTGAGATTAGAGGGGGATAGTGAGAGGGAATATGGGGAAAGACAGCTAAAATTAAGGGGCATTTGAGGAAAGTATGGAAACCTAATACAATACAAACTTCCTAACAAATTTTCATATATAAAGGTGATCTAAATGAAATAAACAAGTAATGGGAGAGACAGAGTCCCAGCTGGCCAATTCTTGTCACCAAATGAAGCTTCCAGTACTGGGATTGGGTTATATCTAATTGAGTTGTTGTTGAAAGAAGCACTATGGGAATCCACCCAAAAATACCCAGGCTGTTGTGGCTGCTCACCACAAACTGATAGCAAGGCCCCATTGCTGAAGACAATACCTACACAACTCACTGAACATGGAGATATTGAGCTGGTCCCTATATAGAGCCTTCACCCCTATGTTACAGAGTCTTTGTTATAGGAAGATACTCTGCATCCTATTGAAAGAGAAGCATAAACACCAAGCCAGCCATGAACCCTTTATCTACAATGGTGTACTACCTCCAAGACATGCTAGGGCAATGGTGGTACAACACTTATAGGAGTGACCAACCAATAACTGATCTGATTTAAGGCCCACCCTACAAGATGAAATCCACACCCAACACTGCTTGGGTAACCAAGAATCTGAGACTAGATAGCTGAGGGACCTAGGGCAAAACCAAATAATACTAATAGAAAGACAGACAGACAGACAGACAGACAGAAAGAAAGAAAGAGAGAGAGAAAGAAAAAAGGTAGAAAGGAAGGAAGGGGGAAGGAAGGAAGGGAAGAAGAAAAGAAAGAAAAATATAGTAATAAAATGACTCCTAGTGATTAATGATATTCTGCTATACTTGTAGATCAGTGCCTGTTCAACCATCATCAGAGAAGTTTCCTCCTGTGTTAGGTCTCAAAGAAACCCAGGACAAATGGCTAACTGGAGTACCTATTAACATATCAAAATGGACCCTGGCCTGCCAGGGTCATGAGTACCAGCGTCCTGGGTCCTCAACACTTCTCATCCCTGCTCCCTGTCATAATCCTCTCCAGTCCCTGAGCATCACTTCACTTCCCCTAACTTCTCTTTCCTACATAAATCTCAGCCATTTTGGCTGTGCTTTCTTGATGTCTTGGCTCTTCTCTTTTCCTCTCCCACTCTACCCTTTTCTCTCTCTCTTCTAATAGCCTGGTTTATTCTGCTTGCCATGTTCAGTCTAGACTCTTCCAGATGCCTCTAGGTGTTCTCTCCCTCAACAAAACCTTCTTCTCAATCATACCTATGCCATGTCCTCATTTTCATTCTTCCTGTAGCAGATGGGAACAAATATAGAGACCCACAGCCAGACAGTATGCAGAGAGTGAGAGACCTTGAAACATTCGGCCCTAGATAGGATGTCTCCATCAAATTCCTCACCTCAGATCTCAGGGAACCCCAATGAAGAGGAGGTAGAAAGAATTTAAGAGCCAAAGGGGATGAAGGACACCAAGAAAACAAGGCCTTCTAAATCAACATGAGCAAAGCTCATATGAACTCACAGAGACTGAAGAAGCATGCACAGGACCTGCACAGATCTTCAGCAGGTACTCTGCACTTATATTATAGCTTCCAGTTTAATGTTTTTATGGGATTCCTGAGTGTGCAAACAAGTGGGTCTCTGACTCTTGTCCCTTCTCTTGGGCTCTTTTCTTTCTGTTAGTTTGTCCAACTTCAATGTGATAGGTTTTGTTTCATCTTATTATATTTTATTTTGTTATATTTTTTTAAAGGAATGAATGAATGAAGACCTAGCCATTAAGGTAAAGGTTAACAACAGAACTGTCATTTGTACCTGCTGGGAGAAGGAGAATCAGTTTTCTTCAATGGAATGACACTATGTATCAACCGCTCCATGGCAAGTCTCATGTTCAGGAGTAGGTGACAAGCAAGTAATGAATTCCACAGTTTGTGTGTGTTGTGTGCATATGCATTTTTATTTGGTTAAAACTTTGGTGGGATTTTGTTTGTTTGTTTGTTTGTTTTCATTTTCGTTTTCTTTTGGGGTGTTGTTCTATTTTGTTTTCTAAGTTTTGGGAGTTTTTTGTATTGGGTTTTGGTTTTGTTTTATAAAAGAAGAACTTAATGTTGGATGAGTAGGGTGGAAGAGGGATCTGGACATACTTGGAGGAGGGAAAGAATATGATCAAATATATTTAAATTTAAAAATTGTTTTAAATAAAACATTTTTTAAAAAAATGTGTATACCAAAACATCAGGCTATAGGATAGCAAATAAAATGTAAAGGGAGCAGGTTAAAAAGATGGCTCAATGGTTAAAATCATTTACTGCTTTTTCAGAGGACCTAGGTTTAGTTCCCAGCACCTACATGGTGCTCACAACTGCCTATAATTCCAGTTCTAGAGGACTCAACATCCATTTCTGACCTCTTTGGGCTCCTGCATGAATGTGGTACAAATACTACACTCAAGCACACACATATACACAATAAATAAATATTTTTAAAGCTAAAAGGAGCTTATTCAAATATATTAGTTACATCTTAATTATCTCATCAGTTTGGTAGACAGTCAAAGAATATAAAGTTTCCACGACGAGAAATAGAAATAAGAAACAAACACTTGAGAAGATGTCCCACCCTAGTAGCAATCAAAGAAATACAAATCAAATTACTTTTATATATCATTTGACACTTGCTTAATTAGAACCTGGCCAGGTGACAGGAATATGGTCCACTCATTCATTTCAGCTGGCACTACAAATTTGTACTAACTTTGAGAAAACAATATGGCAAGTACAGAGGAACATTTGTGCCCTCTGGCCCAGTAATTTCAATTCTTGCAATTAGTGCCAAGGGGAGTAATTCTGCAGACAGAGACATTGTGCTGTTCTTCAGAGTCTCCACAATTCAACCAAATCCAATTAGCATGAATTTTATACCTTCTGTCTGCCAGACAGAGGCAACAGGAAACCAGAAATTAATAAGACACAGTATCTGACCTCAAGGGGCCTCAAATTCTGGCAAAGGAGNCAGGTAGATAAACATATTACAAAATAAAGTTGTAAGTCTAGCAGTAGAAACAAGTCCAAAGAGCTGTATTTTTTTAATGGGACTTTTGGGATGGGTGAGTGGAGAGCAGGCAGTGTTCAAAATGACTTAGATGCTGGTGTGGCAGTGCATGCCTTTAATCCCACTAGTCAGGAGGCAGAGACAGATGACTATCTATGAGTTCAAGGTCAGTGTGGTTTATATACAGGTCAGCCAGGGCTACAAAGGGTCTCTATCTCAAAAGAAAAAAATCAAAAAGGAAAGAAAGAAAAAGACAGCAGACTTGGTTTACAAGGTAAATTATAGGCCTAACAGCACAGTTCGGGCAGGGGGCAGTAGTCCAGTCCTGTAGGATACAGATTCCAGAAAAAGGTTTGTGGAAACCAGTGTAGGGTTAAAGAATCAGCCAAAGAACACCCCCCTACACTTGAGCCTGAACTAGAGCCAGTGGAAGAAACACACTTTAGCCCTGAAACCAGAGCCAGTGAAAGAAACCCACCCTGGCCCTGAAGCCAGAGCCAAAGAGATACTTTGGCCCTAGAACCAGAGCCAGTGAAAGAAACACACCCTGGTCCTGAAACTAGAGCCAAAAGGCTAAAAAGAACCAATGAAAGAAACAGACTTTGGCCCTGAAACCAGAGCCAAATCCACCCCTACCAACTGACCACAAAACCAACCAATCCCTGAGCAAGAAAACCAACCAATCCCTGAGCACAAAATCTAGCCAATGTGAGCTTGTCCAAGCTCTAGGGGATCGAAATCTGACCAATTCCCTCCCTGAAAATCTTCTCCCTGGNAAAACTCTGCCCCTAAGAAGCCCTGTATAAGCCCCCTCTGCCTGTTCACTTGGCAGCTGTTCTCCTCCACCCTGGCAGAGGCANTTACTCTCCCAGATTCCTCCTTCCCAAATAAATCTCTTTAAAGAGTTTTGGGTAAAGATCTTCTTTCCACATGGAGCAGAAGCTCTGCTGGGAAGCTCCCTTAGGCGGACAGAGCAGAAGCAACTGACACTTCTGCTGGAAAACTCCCTTGGGAACCAAGCAGAAGTAATAACTTTTTGCCAAAGCCAGAAGAGATTGCTACTTTTCTGCAGAGAATTCCTCCTTAGCAGAGTGAAGCAGAAGTAATATCTTGGTTGGGAGCTGAGAAGAAACAGATACCTCTGCTGGGAAACTCCCTTAGGGAGGTGGAGCAGAGCTCAGCTGTAACTGCTCTCTCTCTCAGAGAGGAGCAGGACTGCCACATCCCTCACTAGACCCCAGCTTCAGGTATAGCCTGACTTTCCTGACAAGTCAGGATACCTGTGGTGATATTTTATCTGTGTTCCCCAATAAAATTTATCTGAGGATCAGAGGAAAAACGGGGCAGCCAGCCACTAGTAGTAAAACAATAGTCATGCAAGTTAGCACACGCCCTTAATCCGTTTGTTTCTCTGTGACTCCAAGGTCACATTGGGAACTAGCGGAAGGGGGTGGTGGCACACGTCTTTAATCCCAGCATCAGCCATAGAGTTCTGGAGGTCCATGCAGACAAGACAGGAAGTGATTTGCTTGGTGAGGAGAGGAAATGAGTTAGCAGAATGGACAGGCATAAAAAGCTGGGTTAGACCGGAAGTCGCTCTCTTCTCTTAGCTTCGCTCCTTGGAAATAGTGGCAGCGTTGGTGAGGTGAGGCTAGTGGTGGCTTCCTCCTAATTCCTCTGATCTCTGTCAGATTTTCACCCTATTTCTTGTTCTGTGTGTTTATTAATAAGACTGGTTAGAAGTTCGTCTTACAGATACCTTTCTCCTCACAGCTGTAGGTATCCAGGACACCTCCCTTCACAGCTGTAGGTATAGCCTAACTTCCCAACGAGTCAGGATACCTTTCCCTTTGGAGCTATAACACTTGCAATCAGGATTTCTGGAAAAATGAAAAGAGAGTTTTATTGCTCCTGTTGACACCAGTTATAAAAATGGAGCATTAATTCATGTCATCACTGGAGACACACGCTCATGAATTGTGGAGCACAGTGGACCATTATCNCATTATAAAAATGGAAACTATGAAACTATGTAAGACACTGAGATACTGACAATCTGCAGGAGAATTGTCCATACAGCCATTCCACTATGCCAACCTTTAATCTAGGATGGAGTCAGCAATTGACTGACCTGGATTAGCCATAAAGTTCTTGGAGGACTTTGCAGGGTGGCTAGAGAGGGTAGAAGGAGACTTGGGAGGATTTCCAGGGGAATTTCCGGTGCTAGAGGATCCGGAGAACTTGGAGAGAGGGTGAGCCAATCTCCCTGCTTTCCTTGGATTCTCCAGGTCTTTATTTCAATTTCTGACTTCTGAGTTTTTATTATACTAGAATAAATTAGGTAACCATTTCCTCTGGCAGCTACATAGGACATCTGAAGGAAAGTGACTGATCCAGGCCGTATTGAGAGTCTCCAAAATTCAACATTCTTTTTAAGTTTCAAACTCCTTTTATTGAAATATAATTGACATATTATGAAATTCAGCCCATTAAATGTATAAGTCAGTGTTTTTAGTATAGTCACAAAATTGTACTACTATTTCTAGAATATTCTCATCACCTCAGAAAGAAACATATTAGTACTCACTCCCATTTGCTCCCAGCCTTTGGCAACCAGAGTCTCCTTCTGTCTCTAAATAATTCAGTTTCTTCTCCCCAACTACTAGCCTAGCAAAGCTGGACCAACACCCTATTCAATGCTCCCACCTCAGTGGGGCCACTGGCCCTCCCCAGAGTGCAGCTGGCTGAATGCAAGTTAGCACCTGACATAAAGGTACAGACATAACAAACGGATTAAACAGACTTTGGTAAAACTAGAGAATTTGCCCAGTAGATCAAGTGGCTTGCTTGGTGGGGCTACCAGGGCCTGCCTACCCCTCTTTACTTGAGCCCTTCCTTCTCCCATCAAAGCTTCCATCTCTACTCCCTCGAAGACATCATGGCCAGTGAAAAGCAGAGTGGAGAAGCATGGGCATGGCAGGAAATATTTTGTTTGCCTATCACATAAAGGAAATTTGGTGCTTCATTTAATTTTTCCACTGGGAAACTGGAAGAAAGCCTTGTTGGTGTGGTGGCAGGTCTCTGGCTGCCTTCACCAATCTTGTTATGTTTTCCTTACCAGTCTTATTTTTGAGACGCTATTTTTTCCCTTTCCTAGGGACATTAAGCTGCAGCTCTCTATGAAAACAACCAGAGATGATTTTTCTTATATTGTGTACCTGCTATGTATTTCTGACTAGCTGAGGAGGGTGCTCTATTTCACGATGAGATCTGGCCTCTATATGACACACATTCTCTTCACCAGCCTCAGTGTTACAAACCTCACTTCACTCCTTATGAACCAACTCAGCAAAGATTTATTCCAGTGTATTTCTAAGTCCCTCAATACACTGCTCAGCAAAGATGAGAAGGGAACATAACATGTCATTGATCCTGCAGCCACTGAGAAACTCAGTGAGGTCTTAGAAGACACTACCAGGAGTCAGGATACCTAGGTTTAGGTTANTATCTCTAATTCTGTCTCCTCATTGATAAGGTGAAATTGTCATAGAAAGAAGGAATANCAGCAAGTCCTTCTAGATTTCAATTCCATAGCTCCCCTAAATTAGGAACGGGACAACTAGTCTCCATATTTATCAGATGTCTCATATCAGGGTCCTGGTGAAAGGGAAGGGAATAGGACTGAAAAGGAAGAACTCAAGAGATGAGAAAGGGCAGAAGGGAAGGAAGGATGAAAGGAGAGTGGGGCAAGCAGTAGGTCAGGAAGAGGAGAGAGCAGGCTAGGAAGGACAGCAGTAGGGACAAAGAGCATTGGGAGTCCTAGGGATGGGCTAAGTGTACTCATGAGGCCCTAGGTTCTAGCACTACTGAAAAGGGTCAGGGAAGCCCAAATGAGGGTTGGAAGGAAACAGGATAACAGGATGGGATGAGAGGGAAGAAAGAGACAGATGGCGGGAGAGGCTAGGAAGGAAATTGAGAGGAGAAAATGGAACTAGGAGGGAGACAGGAGGGAGACAGGAGATAATTAAGACATCACTGGAAAGAAGGGAACAGAACCAGCATTTCTGATGCTCCACTACACAGCACTGCAGTCGCCATCAANGTAGGCCTTTGTTGCTCTTCTATGCAGAACAGAACATTTGAGACTCCTCTGGACTTTCTTGTGGAATAAGCATTTCCCTGCTCCCTCAAGTGACTTGGATGCAGCCAGACTTAAGACAAACCAGCTAGTTATTTGCCCAAAGTCTGACACTAGTTACTCATGATGCTTGCTCAAGTTCACAGCCAGGCATACCAAGGTCTATGACAGGAGTTTCTTCTGCCCTTCTTGCTAAGAAAACAGAGTGAGAAGTTTTCAGTGTAGGTACTTTCCATAGATGTAACAAAAAGTGGTCCAAGAAAGCCTATTCAAGACATCCACCCACTAAAGAAAAGAGATAAAAACCAGAGGGAGGGAAGGGCAGGTTGCGGTAAGCAAAACTGATCAGTCAGCAAGCAGGGCAAGGTCTCAGGCACTCCCAGTACAGGCCTTTGCTGTGATGAGCACTTCTCCCACACTGGCCCGGCAGCGATTCTTACTGTCTTATTTTGTTCATAGCGATGTAGAGTTATCAGAAAATGCCTCACATTTTGTAATTTATTCACAATCTTTAAAGTATTTTCATCTTCATCATTTCCCTTGACGCTAGTAATAATGAAAATAGGTAGCGACTCAAAGATTTTGGAATCAGATGAGCCTGTCTGATGCCCACCCCTGGCACTTAGGAATTTTATGACCATCGTCTGGTTAATAAACCATTCCAAACCATAATTGTCACTTCTGTAAGATAAAGTTAATAAAATGGTGTGCCTCACAAGGTCAGTAGACCTTCAAGGAAATAATACACACCGTTCTGCTCAGCAGATATACGTACACAAGATGTGCTACTCTGTATCATTACATATACNTGAGCGGTGCCAAAAAAACCTCTTGACATTTGAAAATAGGCCGAAAAGATTGTAGGATCTTTGTTCAATACAATATTGTACCTGATTTTCTGTCGACTTTCCAGTTTTGCAGGTGTAGAGGTTGGTCTGAATTATTTTCTCCAGTAATGATGCAAATAATTTCTATTCAAGAAAGCAAATAAGCACAAGAATTAATTCATTGTCATCTTGGAAAGAGCCCACTTTTTACTCTTATAAATCTTATTTCCTTGTTAAATCATACAAACCACACACATATATAATCACAATTATTCTTTGGACAAGTTTTTAAATCTTAGTGTTCCCTCAAGAAATAAAACCTTTACTATATATTCACATTGCATTCATCTGAGCTATGACTTCACCCTTTCAAAAATTATGTTGATGTATCAGACAGGTCCATTACTTGAGATACCCTGAAACATAGAGTTTTGGCTTAGCTCGGAGTTCAGAGCAGGACTTGGTTATCTCAAACTCAAGTCTAATATCTTTATCTTATGCTTCTGTCCCAATAGCATACAAAAATGGGATAATGACAGTAAGGATGTAATACAAAAGATCAGAATGCAAAACTCTTCAGGCCATCTTCACCTAGCATCACTCAATCAAAAAGAAATGTGGGAAACGTCACAGAAATCTGCTTTCCAATTCTGCTTTCAACATATAAGTATGTTCTTTATATCCTTAAATGAAAATGGAGCATCCTTGAAAAGCACCAAAGGTCTCAAAAAGAAGTGAGGTGGGGAATCTGATCATAATCAAAGCTATTTTACGCCAAACAAATTTAATCTGCATTCATTAGGTAGGTGG
The DNA here is from genome assembly GCA_001675575.1 of Neotoma lepida. Taxonomy (NCBI): domain Eukaryota; kingdom Metazoa; phylum Chordata; class Mammalia; order Rodentia; family Cricetidae; genus Neotoma; species Neotoma lepida. Next base: position 101,886 of record LZPO01035091.1, on the reverse strand, counting down.
AGAATGGATGTAATCTGTGCTGGAATTTGAGCAGACTCAGAGTCTCACAAAATATATTTTCTTTTCTCTGTATTCAGGGGAAACAAAACAGGCTTTCAGATTCAAATGGTGGTTCAAAGGAAGGCCTGTGGTGAAGGACTGAACTGACTGTTATCTTCTAGGTAGGAAAGTAACTAAAGCATTCAGAGCTCTCAGTCCTGGGGCCCAGGAAGAAAGCAGCTGCAGCAAACAGAGATCTGAGCCCACCTGAGCGATGAAGTGGTGTCAGTTTAGTTTAAATTAGGCCATGCCTGGATAAAGTGAAGGGGCCCACCTTTGCTTCTCCTACAACTATCATCATCTAAATTAATAAAAAGAATTTTTGCATTAAAAATAATCTATCAACACTGCATTTTAGCACAGTTGGCCCCTCGTGTTTGGAATATTCATCTTTGAACCTCTGGATTTCCCCTCCCTCCAGTGGCTCCTTCTCAGTTTCTTTTGCTGATTGTTGCTCCTTTATTCCTCAGTGTGTGAACATTATAGGGCCATGAATTATCTAACTTAAATGTCATTCATGGTCTGATGCTTTCCGAATCTTATCTACATCCTCAGTGCTAATACATCCAGCTGTAGATGCAAAATGTCTACATAGATGTCAACGATCAACTTCAATTTCATGTGTTCAAAACAGAAATTTTAATTCTGTTCCCTATTCCAATCTATGTTCCCTGAAAAGCCAAATTCTGCATTAAGGCCTTTGTATGTGCTGTTCTCTGGGCCTGAATGCTCTTTTCACAATCTAAGTAATAATGCCTCATAGTCACTCAGATTTCAGTTCAAATATCATTTTTTTTCCTGAAGTTATCCCAACTTCCAACTGAAGTGGCCTCTCCCTCCCTGGGCACCACCCCAAGTCATTCTGGTCACCAAGAAGACAATCTGGAAACTGTCTCATAACCCCATGTTTACCACTATATGTTAAAACGTATACCCTGAACAAATTTTTTATTGAATACATACGTTTGTGTTCACATGTGTCTGTGGGTCTGTTTTCCTGAATATCCTTGGAGTATTTATCACAAGAAAACATCCATGATAACTGGGCTGGAAGAACAAACCAGTTCAGGCATGACCTTGAATTTTAAATTCATTTGGAAAGCAGTAAATCCCATTTGGATACTAGGGAGGGAAAGAAAGTAGTGGGAGGGTGNTGTAAGCAAACAAATGAGCACAAGGAAGTAAATTGTTTCATTTCTAGACTTTGAGGTTTCAATAAGCCCCAAATGTCCAGAAAAACTTGTATCAGAGGAATCATTTTTACTTTGCCAAGTAAAGACAGTATGTGGAAGGTTTATCATCACTGTCATATCATCATGTTACAGAACAAAGAATATTTAGCTTCCAAAAAGTAAAAGAGGCATAAACTTCTTCTTTTTTTTTTTTTTTTTTTTTTTTTTTGGTTTTTCAAGACAGGGTTTCTCTGTGTAGCTTTGCGCCTTTCCTGGAACTCACTCGGTAGCCCAGGCTGGCCTCGAATTCACAGAGATCCTCCTGCCTCTGCCTCCCGAGTGCTGGGATTAAAGGCGTGCGCCACCATCGTCCAGCATAAACTTCATTTTTTAAAAAAATTGAATAAATTTTGTTTTTGAAGGCTCTTTTGCTGTTCTTACTCCTCCCATTGTGCTGGAATGTCACTTAGTGGGGAAATCACTGCCTTCAGTTATCCGCTCAAGGTCAAAATGCAATCCTGGCAAGTTTCCCAAGACTCAGCTTCTCAATATTTTATCTGCATCCAACTGAAGCTTTCTGCCTACCATTGTCTCTATAGGGACCACAGTGTCTAAGTGACCTCAGAAACCTGGTGTTGAAAAGCTACTTAGAATTTTTCTCATACCGTAACCAATTATACAGCCAGGCAGGTAAAAAATAGGCAATATATCTGAAATAAATTAATGTGTGCTGTGTATTAAAGAAGACATTGATGGGTCAGCAGTGTGAAAAGCTTTGTAACATCTATCGAAAGCACTGGCCAAGGCACCCAGTGTGGCTATGTCACATAGATCATGATAGCAGCTTCTCTCATTTTACTATAAATTATTTTTAAATAAACATTTTAAAGAGTAAGATTAAAAAGGGACAAATAGCAAGAGACAACTGAAAAAAGACTATTTCATCTACTGGAGAAACTAAAAATTAAAACAAGTGAGGCAGATGATGGCAAGCATTATTTGCATTTACTGCCAAACTGATTTATTTGGGAATAACCCCCACATGAGAATGAGAAGATATTTTGAAAAATAGAAATGTGAATAATTTCCTCAGATGTCTTATTTCATTTGCAAAGAGTCAAAGCGGCTCCCGGAGGAGAATATGCGTAATTCAAATTCACAATGATGAGAAATAAAAATTTAAAGGGAGGAAAGGAAGATTCTGGGCCAAGGGGCATCAACTAGTCAGCATCTGAAAGAAGCTGGATGCCTATTAAATACCATTTTAAGAAATGAATAATTTCGGTCCCAGTGAGGAGCACAGGTGACTGTAGTCATACTTACAAGCAAATAACAACAGAGACTAAGTGTTGTGGTCATTTCATTGAAGTATTGGCTCCTGTAAAGCAACGGGTTGGCTAGATAAGCAAGTAACAGTAAGGGAATCACAAAGGTCCTTATTTGGAAGCTAACTCTGCAGGGAGCATGTACAACCCTATTCAGAAAGTAAGAAGACTCCATTAGCAGCTGTTCTCATTCACCCCTGATAGATGATGTTGAGGGATGTTCCATCACACATTGAACCCCAAGTTTGCATTTGCGTTAATTAAATAAAATTAACCTTGGGTCAGGAGGCTACTTTAGTAACCAGTTGACAGAAAATAATCATAGAGTATCAAAGGGCACCTGGAAGAGATAGAGAGACACAGGAAGCAACAGGGAGGCACAATTTTTTCTGGTTTGGCAAAGTGAAAGCAGGGTCTTTCTGTGACGCCAGCAAGAGAGAAGCTTAGGTAGCTGCGACCGAGCCTCTCTGAGACAGCAGGTTTTTACCTGAGCCTTTGAATCTTGAGTCTTATTTATAAATAGAATGGTAGAGATTTAGTTAAAGCTACCTTTAATGGCGGTGACAGAGCCTAAAGGCAGTGACAGAGCCTGTGCCTGCGGAACAGAATTCCTGCCAGGCTGTGTGGCCTGATTGGCCAGGCCAATGCTAGAGAAGCAGGCCAGTAACNGCAGATTCGCAATTGCAGCCGGAAATAGCAGTAGATTAAGGCGCAGCTACTGAGCTGAAGTTAAAATAACAAGATGATAGAAGGGAGTCAGCCTCCTAAGCCCTAAGTCATGGGGGTATCTAGCAAGCTGCTAAACTGCAGTCAGGAAGTGAGGCTGTGAGTTGCTGTGGGGCTTCAGGTCCTCTGAAGGGCTGAAGAGGAGAGTAATGCTAGGAGACAAATTTGAATTCCCAAAAAACCCAAATTATTCTTTGTACTTCTCTTTCTTTTTCTTTCTCTCTTCCTTCCTTCCTTTCTTTCTTTTTTCAGCAATACTTTGGTTTTATTTTAAAACAGTGAAAAGAAAAATAAATATATTTAAACACTAGGAAAACACTACTGGGGGTTTTGGAAAGGTATAGCCAGAATGGAGGCCAAGGAGATGGGCAGAAACAACCAAAAAGAAAAAAGAATAAGAAAATGGGAATGGAGTTGAGTATTAGGAGATTCGGGTGTCTTAGCTCTGTGATCTTGGGCTGACAGACCTGGGATCTANACTCCCTTGCAGTTTCTAAACCAGGTCCTATCCAGTTCCAGCTGTGATATTTGCAGGCTCCACCAGCCTCACACATCTTTGGCTCCCAGGCAGGGTGCTGCATTAGTGGATCTGTTGTGGGGTGGGTGTGTGGTGGGGTGGGGGATTAGCACCTGGTGTCCCCGACTGNACTCACGGCTTCATCAGTCGTTGGCCCCAAGGTCTCTTCCGTGTCTGAGGACCCCACCTAGTGGCTGTGACTCATTGATGCCCCATGTCCTTCACTCCCACACCACCCCAGGCCCCTGGCACGAAACCCTCGATGTCACACTAGTTGGTGCCATAGACAGATTCAGACGTGGCCCCTCTCACTCCACCAAGGGCCACAAGAGTTGGCAGCAGTCCAGTATTTGATTGTCCTTACATCTGGCAATGTCTCTTCTCCCACCCTTTGATCTTGACCCAGTGAATCCCATGTCTACAGTATGGCTCCAACCTCCCTTGGTTTACATGTGTGACTGTAGATGCCACTCTGGTACAAGACATCCTCATGTACTTCCATGAGTGTTTGAATGGGACTGTTCTCCATTAGCTTCTTATCAGAGCCCAAGTGGTAAGCAGGTATGACCTGGTAGATGCCATTAGAATCAACCTGACTATTGGGGTAGTGGGAAGTGGTCTGGCTTCGTTCTACTCTCGGCACCGGAATGGGTAACCATTGTCAGACACCATCCCTTGGCACTGCAGGAACCACCACGCACCACTGAGACGCCCACCTCAGCAGCCCCTGCTGTGGGTATCACAAAACAGCAGGTTCTGTGATGATAGAATGTGTGTCATGTGTCCCAGAGAATAGATGGAGCTGGTCAGATGCAACAGCTACTATGGAGAAAGCCCAGGGGACTGCACAGTTGCCCTGATCCAGTGGCTCATGAATCAGGTTGGACCTCTTCTTGAAAGCCTCAAAGGCAGTGGGTAGTACTTACCCTTGGCCCAGCACCATATAAATCTCATTCCTGACAGAGGAAGATGGGTAGATTGTGGTCAGGCATGCCCTCATTCTGGGTCATGCCCCAGAAGGCACTATGGTTCCCAGCCTGCCACTCAGATTGATGGCATTAATCATGTCCAGATCCACTAGACATGGTTCCTGGTCACATTCCCACTGCCCTTTCTCCTGGCAATTGCCCCAATGAGTTCTGACGACTGGTAAGTGTGGCCCCCATGCATGCAACCTGGATGCCAGCCATGACATTCCTGGTGCCCTTTGTCACTCAGATGAGTTGGGACTTGCACATGGGGCATGCATTGAAAGAGCTTGAGGATAGAAACTGAAGCCCAGGGAAGGTAAGCAACTCATTAAGACAGCACAGCATTTTCAGATAGCAGCCTGTACTTATTTCTAATAGGCATTTCTTTTTCATTCTAAATCTTTACTGTACCTGTGATTTAGAAATAGATGTGGGGGGCTTGTTTTTGTTTTCAGATAGAGTCTCCCTGTGGCTTTGGCTGGCCTCGAGGTTGCTATGCAGAGATTCACCTGTCTCTGCCTCGAGAGTGATCTGATTAAAGGTATGCACCACCAGGTCCTGTTGGAATTAGATTTTAAAACAATATCTTGATGCAACAGGCTGGGACAAGTGGCTAACTGAGGTACCTATTTAATATATCAAAGCAGTTGCTGGCCTCAATCTCCCTTAGTCCCTATTTACAAGTACCTGTTATAGAGTCATCCTGGCTGGTATATCGCACCCCCTACCCTCAACTCTCCAGCCCCTGAGCTTCCCTTCCCTTCCCCCAGCTTCTCTGACTCCAATATAACTCAGCCATTTTGGTGTCCTCTTGGTCCTCTTGTTCTCTTGGTGCTTTTGGTTCCCAGGTGTTCTCTTTGCTCTCTCTCTCTTCTCTTCCTCCCTCATCATCTCCCGACCTTTGCTCATGCATGGCCTGGTTCAGTCTGGACCCCTCCAGATGCCTCTGGCTGTTCTCTCTCTCATATCTACAATAAATAAACCTCCTCCTCAACCATACCTAGGAGCAGTCATGTCATTATTTCTTCATTCATCTGGGTCCAAAACCACAGGATTGGCATATATAAATTCCTTTCCAAGAACTCGTCCACTCTGAGCTAAGCTGCTGTTTGACTTTCCTAAGGTATATATGGATCATTTGTACTTGCTGGCTTCTGCCACCCACCAAATTTGACTCCAAATTGTGGAGTCTGCCTCTCAGCTGCTTCTTCCCACCATGTGTTCTAACCATTCCTTTCTTCATCTACTCTGTAAGGGTCTCTGGCTTCTGGAAACTACTATGTCCTCCAGGGCCTCATTTGGCCCTACATGGTATAAATACACTTACCTCTTCCCTTTTCCCACAATCCTCTCCCAGTCCACCTCTTCAGCTGCTTTCTTCTCTTCTCTTGTACCTTCTCTCCCCCTAAGAGCTGCAGTCCCACAGCTTCCTTTAAGCTTTCTGTGACCCTGCCCTTTCTGTCTCTTAGCTCCACCCTAGAAGTCAAGCAGCTTCCTTATGCCCTCCTGATCCTATACTGTTACCCCTTTCCTCACTGAGCCCT
>LZPO01035091.1:70053-85029 GCA_001675575.1 Neotoma lepida | reverse complement strand
GAGAGAGAGAGAGAGAGAGAGAGAGAGAGAGAGAGGGAGAAAATATGGCAGTACAGACCACAGATTTAGCTTACAATGAGCATTTTGTTAACCATAAATCCATATATCAAAGAAATCAAATACACATTTCCACATTTCTTAAAGCATGTACTAGTGATATTTCCCATTCCCTAAAGACTTATTGCAGAATGACTGTATTCCTCTGGAATACGGGTGAAGTGTTAATGTTCCTACTTGGCTACAAATTCATGACATTCCTCTAACATCTAGATTGGCTGTGTTTCTTGGTTATCTGCCACAAATTCCTCAGATATCCCAGTCTAGGATTTATGGACTGAGAGATTTATGATACTTCAGAGGGTAGAACTGCCTATTGTCTTTGCATGATGGACAAATGGAGTAAAAGAAGTGTAAGTCGTGACCCAGCTCATAGCCTGAAAAGTGAGCCAGGTGGACAACAGTAATATTCTAGCCTGTGCCAAACAGCCTCAGCACAGGACCAAGCTGTGGTCATGATGGCTTCTACACAATATTTCTTCTTTGTAGGGAGCCAGAAAAGACTTTGATGATGGCAGGTAGGATGAGAAGGATTTTGTCTTGACAATGATTTTCTGTCATCGAGGCTATGCATGAACAACAGAAGCACAGGTGTGAAGCCTGACCTAGGCTGCTTATTATCCAGAGGTGAGGCAACGGTGAAGTAGTTGTGATTAAAAAAAAAACAAAAACAAAAAAACGTTTATAGTAAGTATGTGCTACGTGTTGAGACAGACTAGGCCCTTCTTCAGAATGCAGACTCACTTCCACTTGGCAGCAGAGGTCTTCTTTCAGCACAGGAAAGGACTGTGGCTTACTTGTCACCCATTCCCTCCAGTCACAACTGATTAAACAGAACATAGACACCTGGCTCAAGCCAATCAGATGGTTGAGCTGCCTGGGTAGCCACTGGGAATTTAGAAGAGTAGAAGAAGTAGTGTTAAGAGAGTGAGTGAGAGAGGAGGAAGAGACTGAGGGGAAGAGGGACATGGAGGAAGGGAGGGAAGGAAAGAGAAGGAAGAATGATAGAGAGAAGAGGGGGGAAAAAGGGGAGCCCATACATGAGTAGGGGGATGGAAGAAAAAGACCAGTTCTTGACCACTTTCCCTTTTCTGGTTTCCAATCCCTTGGCCTAGATCTGATCATTCTCTGTCCATATCTAGCCCACCCTTCATGACAGAGCACTGTGTTTTCATTTCTGCTGGTTTGGATGGTTTCTAGATTGTAGAACCAGGACTGCAAAGCTCTGGCATTCAGGCAGAGAGGATGGCTGTCTTTATTTCTCCTATGCCACAGCACTGGCATCTGAGGAGGAGAGAATGAGTTGGAAGTTAGTGGGACTGGATACAGAGGCCCCAGCACTGCCACAACCTGGATCCATGGCCAGTGACTTCTGTTCCTTAGCAATGAACTCTGGAGGTTTGGGAATGTTGATTTGGTTCTTTAAAAATGGAAGCTTGCCACTGTGAATGATGACATTTGAACACCAACAAATACAAAATTAAGCCCATGGAACATTTTAATTATGATAGATAACACAGGAAATTATATTTATGTTTGGAAATTAAATTTAGAAGCCTGGACACATTGACAGCATCTTTCCTAAATCCATGTAAACAGCCTATGCCAGGTGCTAGGAAGTGGCTTCAGAGGCAGAAGCTGGCCACGCAGGCAGGCGCCTCATTACCCTAAAATTTTGTGGAAGAAAGGGCTTTACTCTGGGTCAGCTCATTTTTAAGAAGTGTTCATTTTCAAGGTTAAAGAATTAACGATTTTTGAAAGAATCATTTAGGACGGCTCCTATTCTCTGCTGCCTTTGTGTCTGTAAACAAGGAAAGGGTGTGGCCTGCCTTGGATCTGTTCTGACAGTGTTTGTGCAGCCAAGGCAGACCCAGTGGGAAAGAGGAAGTGTGTGGGTGGGAGAAGGGAAATCTCTCAGGCTCCCTCCCCTCACACACCCTGTCCCCACTTTCAGAGTTCCTTCCTTTCCATAGTCTCACTGACTCTACTCACTTCAGATCCCCTGAAAACTGCGAGCAGTGGCTCAGANGGGGTGATGGTGAAGGAGTTTTCTGGAGCAAAGATGTTGGACTTGGGAGATGAGAAAAGCCTTTACTCTCACCCCATACTCTCTGAAGAGGCTCTTTGTTATGATCCCCTGGGGCACCCACCACTCTCCTGAAAGCTTGAAGTAGGGCCACATCAAAGAACATCACCCTGGAGCACATATCCCCCCTTCAAGACTCATAGTCCAGGTCAGAGACCAGAATTCTCTGTGTAATGACAATGAGCCCTGAGTTCATATTCCCAAAGATGTGTTTATCCACTGGATTCAAGGATAGGCTAGGGTCAGCTGTTTGCAGAGACCATGTGGATGCTACTGCTGCAGTACCCAAAAGCAAGATTCAGGAGAGAAGCCAACTGGGCCAGGGCTGGGGCCTGACTCTCCAGGTTCACTGCCTCTTTATGGTTTACATTGAAGAATATGAAAATTCTTTTGAATTGGACTTCCAAGCTGTTACAAAGAATCCCATATCTGTCAATATAGGAAGTCAGGACACATTTAAATATTAGATTCATATTTATCTTTTGCATATGAATGCTTATGGACTATGGCCTTGGCTAAGGCCCCAAATGTTAAAGGTAGGCAATACCACCACACCACACCCTGTGAACTTGGATAAGTACTTGTATATCTGAAACTCCCCCTGTCTGCAAGCTGAGAAAAATTACAATAATACTTACCACAAGCATTGAAACTAACTGTAATTACTGTTTTGTGCCCTTAGGCCAGAATTTCTTTGTGCCTTAGCTTTCTCATCTGTCTGATGGAAGGAATCTAATGGCATCTGTATCTAAGTGTTGTCATCAATAATGTAATAGCCTTATGGTAGCATCTGGCACACAATAAATTGTACATGTTAGTTGTTAGAGCCCTCCTCCCAGTACTCATGATGCCCTAGCTGGCTAAAGGAAACAGCATATGCAGTGCTTAGGTCCCGGCCAAGCCACCTCTGCCATGTTGGAGCCTGAGATCTGCCTCATAGTCCAGACTCATCCTGTGATTACAAATCAACCCTGACCTTCACAGGAAGCATGAGGTCTCTTCCTCCTTCCAACTGCAACTGTTACTTTAGCCAAGTGAAATCTGATGAATATAAACNAAGAGTTCTGTCCTGGGATAACCTCCATTCTTGTCTGTAAAGGGCTTTGAGATCCACTAAGAAAGGTGCAAAAAAGAAAAAAAAATTACTTCTCTGGTCAGGGACTTGGTGGTGGAAGAAAGTGAAGAATTGGGGAGGGCTACTGGCTCCTATCCTGAGTCCCAAGGCGTTTCTGCAGAAGATTTTCTGCTGCCCTCTTAGGCAGCCTCTTAGGACTGGGCTGGGTTTGGGAATTATCTTGACATGTTAATTCTGTAAATATCTGAAGTGGTCTGAGCCTTTATGCAAGGACAGTTCTTTCTACTGCACAACTTGGTCTCTGAGGATTAATGCTGACTTCTGCTTAGCACCAAGAAGCCTATTTCTGGGGTTCATCATCTGCAGCTTAGACCCCAGAAGGGGGCCACTGCCCAACTGGTAAGCATCAAGCCCCCAGAGCCTCACCTACAGCAGCAGCGTTGTCTCCTCAAGAACCTACTGCAGGCAGGCTCTTTCTCCATCTCTCTGCAGACACATTCCGTCTCAGAAACCTGTTCCTTAGTCATATTGACGCATAAGCTGAGCATTCAATACTATGTGATTCTAAGATATTTTTACTTTAAATACTGTTAAGGAAGCCCTAAGCTATGGAAAATGAGAGTCTCCCTGAACAGTTTCCGACAGCAGTCAGAATTTGGAGAGGCTTTTTGTCAAAGTGTAGTTCTCAGGACTGCGAGGCTCCTTCCAGTATCCCTCTCATCTCAGAGTACATTCACTCAGCCCAGCGCATCCGGCCTGTGCTTCCACGTAGGATATTAGGGATAGGGATTGCCTCTGCAAGTTTAGTTGCCTCACTGTTTTCAGGCTTTTGTACAGCCATTTCCCAGAGCTCATGAGCAACAGCAATCAAATCACAGGGGCAACTGTTTCTATTAAAGCCTGTACATTAGAGTTCCCTTCTGCTTATTGCCAACAGCCTTGTGTTCTGGGGTCAGTCATGAAATAATGCCTAGCCACTTTTTAATTTGAAGCTTCTGGATGCATACATGCTTTATACACTAGGAATGGCACCATTCCAACCCTCACACTCTCTTTTCTAAGGTCCTATTTGGTATAGAACATAAGTATGTGGGTTGGTTCTCACATTGTGCTACCCACGCCTGGCAATAAATCATGAGCATCTTTATGACATTTGCTGTGGGTGACTGGTAACTGTTTTTTCAAGAGTTAAACATCTGAGCTATTTAAATTCCTCTGCAAAATATGAAAAGCAAATTAAGTAATCAAAGCAAAAGCACTCAGATCAGAAGAATGAGAAGTGTGGTAGCTCTGTGTGCCTGGGGGTTGGGAGAAACACCAAATCTGACTGTCAAAACTCAGCCAAAATCTCCAGCTAACACAGAGATTTAGAAAATTTTGAGAGACCCTTATACAGCTTTTGAGCTGGGTTGAATATACTTGCGGCGTAATCAAGTTAGCGCAAACTGGCATGCTATTTGCTGGGTAGTTCAGGGTGAGTGTGAGTTCAGGGTGTGGGACAGAGTATGGTAAGCATTTGGGTGTGCCTGTGGAACAGCTGAACTATTTTCTAAACTTTCTGTTTATGAAGCCGGATTAGTTGGACAGCTATGATATGGCATGATTTTCAATGTGTTTCATCCACGAGACCCAATTTAAACAAGTGTACCAGTGGCACAATGAACCACATTCTGTGCCGTATCTTCTCTGCTCAGAGAAGGTACTGTTAGTTTATACCCTATGAAGGCAAAGTTTTGATTCTACCTTAAAAATACCTTTGCTTGTTTGCATAGCTGTTTCCTATTTTCACTTATTGGGATATTTCAGCTGTATCTTAACAAATTGAGTGGAAATGGGAGTCTCTGTCCCAACCAAGGCAGATTAGCTTGCTTTATAACAGCCTTGAAGCAAATCTACTATGAGCACTTGAAAATTAGAGGGAGCTAGGCATGGAGGTATACCCCTATAATTACAGCACTTGGGAAACTAAAGTAGGGAATGTTAAGTCTGCTCAGCCTGGGAGTGGTGGTGGTGTCTCTAGTCCATTGAGTATCTTCTACTGGGGAAACCTGTAGGACGAAAGAACACCAANGGTGGAACAAAATTAATGTTGCTGTATTATATAACAGCCATAACAGTTGTGAGGTAACATTTCTGTTTCCTTTTACAAATACTGTATATGATCTGGGCATGGTGTTCCACACCTATAATTCTAGCATGTGGGAGGTGGAGGCAGAAGGATCAGGAATTCAAAGGCTTTGTAGTGAGTTTGAGGCCCTGTTTCAAAACAAAACAAAACATAGAAAATAAATATCACACGTATTTTTTTGTTTGAATATACATTTAAGCTTGGGTAGTCAAACTTTAAAGATCTGAGATAATTTATTGGCTTAAAAAGACTTAACATATCTCTGCCTAGCTCTAGTGTGTTGTTGATTTTATACTTTATATTATATCCAGAGAATGTTAAATTCCTTCTTCTTGGTTGTGTTTGTCTCTCTACCTCCTATATCTTAGCTATGTTTGGCATTGGTGTATATAGTTATCTGATTTGCACTCTTCTGGAACATGGACATAAATGAAATCAAAGTCTGAGGAAATAGAATTCTCTCAAGGCAACATATGAAAATGCTTTACTACCACAAACAATGTATTGTAGTTTTCTTACAAATATAGCTCTAGGATATCAAAATTATCAAAGGCCTTTTCCTCCTGTTTGTGTCTGTAGAGTAGTCAATATACTTACCAAGAAAAAACTGCATCACATTTAGACCTGAGGAGTGAGGGCAGCACTGGGAGGAGGCTAGAAAGTTAAATCATGTGACATAGCTTGAGCTGGTGGTGATATACCTTGTGCATCCAGTTACTAATCTTTAATCTTTGTACCAGGCACAGAGCCAGCACATCCAGTTAACCAGGATAAATAATTAAGGGGCATTATGTAAAAATTGCTGAACATAATTCACTATAACCAAATACATGAATCTCTGGAGCCAACTACCCTTTTTCAAAAAGATTTATTTCATTTTATTTTATGTTTATGAGTGTTTTACCTACATGTATGTCTGTGTACTACATGCTTGCCTGGTATCCACAGAGGCCACAAGAGGGCATTGGATCCCCTGCAACTGGAGTTACAGAGAGCTATGAGGCACTATGTGGGGACTGGGAACTGAACCTAGGTCCTTGGCAAGAGCAGCCAGTCCTCTTAACTGCAGAGCCATCTCTCCAGTTCTGAAGCCAACTGTTTTGGTCAGATGAGCTGTAATGATAAGATCCAAATTGTGAGAAAAGAACACAACACAAAATAAAAACAAAAGAATCTTTGGGGAAGATTGAACTTGGGTCCACTGTGAATCTGATATGGCTGCCACTGAGAAGCCATGAGAGAGTAAAATGTGTCTAAGCACATAACATGTTTTACTGTTACAAGAAGGTTGAAATCTAGCGGGTGCTCTGGTCCGGTTTCCTATGTGGGAAGGTCAAACAGCAGGTCTGAACATGGCTTTTCCCAAGTTTGAGATATTCTTTAAAACATATTTCACAAGATGTTTGGACTTCAATTGATTGGATAAAATAATAATTACTGTCACAGAAAAGAAATGGATAATTTCTGTAATATAAAAGTGAGTCTAGGAAACCAATAAGGGAAAGGCCATACTACAGGAAAATAGACAAAAGATATAGGCAGTTCAGGAAAAGGAACAAAAAACAGGAAATAGATGTATGAAAATATACTCCACCTCAGTCAGAGTTTAAAGAGTCAAGTTCAAATGATGATGAAATAGCAATTTTCACTTCCAATTGGCACAGATTCAAAAGAATAGAAAGAGAGCCGAAAAATGACCTAGCAAGTAAAGGCACCGGCCAACAAGCCTGGTGGCCCCAGTTCAATCCCAGAACCCACATGGTGGGAGGAGAGGCCTGCAAGCTGTCCTCTGACCTCCACACATTCATCATGGAACATGCAGTCCTCCACACAGCCCCACACACAAAATAAATAAAGTAAAAATAAATCTTGAAAAAACAAGAGAGAGTAGAAAGAAGCCAGACATAGTGGCACATGCCTGTGATCCCAGCACTTGGGAGGTACGGGCAGGAGGATCAGGAGTTCAAGATCATCCTCAGTGACATAGTAGGTGTCTTAAAAAAACAAAAGTTAAAACAAGATATCAAGGAGAAGAGAGCCCAAGGTACAATGTTAGAAAAGAGTTATTTTCATGTACTATGGTGCTAACTGTTTTGTAATCAGTATCTATTAAAATGGATCACTATGTTGCACTTAACTGATGTACGCTAAAGAGAAGCACACCAAGATGAGTGTATGTGGATCATGGTAACAGTACACTGAAAACAAACCATTAGAAGGCTGTGATAGAGTGTGCAGGCTTACAGAAAGTGTTCCAAGATATAGCAACATCTAAAAAGAGCAAATAACCAAGATAATACAGAAATAATTTAATTTCTGTTACACAAATGGGAAAAATTTAAGGGTGTATATACTGAAATGTGAGTACTAGCTATTTTGGGAGGGTAGCATTTTGGAGTACCTTCCATTTATATCCTGTGCATTTCTTTAATATTAAATCATATATTAAAGTTAAAACAAGACAATGTTAAAAATAATAACATAAACATGTTAAGAAAATGGTCATGTGGTTTTCTTGTCAAAGAGGTTAAATCTGAATCTAAATAGACATCTAAATCTATATTCATTAATATTCTCTAAGATAAACAATATGGACTTCTAAAATTTATTATTGAGACTGGAGAGATGGCTCAACAGCTAAAAGCACTTGCTGCTCTTCCGGAGGCCTGGAATTCAGTTTCCAGCACTTATGTCAGGTAGCTTACAACTGTCTGTAACTCCAGTTCTAGGGGATCTGATGCTTCTGGCCTCTACAGGCACCTGTACCCACATACAAGTACACACACAGCTACACACAAAATAGTAATAATAACTCTTTTAAAAATAATTCAATTTGCTGGTCATGGTGACACATGCCTTTAATCCCAGCACTCAAGCGGCAGGCAGATTTCTGAGAGTTGAAGGCCAGCCTGGTCTATAAAGTTAGTTCCAGGACAGCCAGGGCTATGTACAGAGTCTCTATCTTAATAGATAGATAGATAGATAGATAGATAGATAGATAGATAGATAGATAGATAGATAGATAGAATTTACCATTAAGTATAAAAAATTGGGGACACTATTGTAGATTTAAAACAACTAAAGGAATTAAGTGAACTTTGCTTAAATTATCAGTGCAAAATCACAAAGAAACATTTTATAAAGGACTTTACTGGGACACAACTGCATTGGTGAATACGATAGGACAGTATTCTAGGATGTAAGATTTGGGAAATACTAATATAGGATATCCTCATTTAACTGAACTGCTTTGCACCTCTTCTAGCATGGATTTATGTTTTTAACTTTGATTATTTATGGGAGAGGAAGACTGTTTTCTGTCAGAGCTAATGTTCTGATTATAGTAGTGCTGGTTGAGGGATATCAATTATAGAATAACTTATCTGGTTTATAGATTTCAAACTAGTGCCTAAAAGTCAACCAGGATTAATTATAAAGCTGGGAAAGTTATGAGCAGGAAGGGATGTTAAAAATCCTACAGGATCAACCCCTATCATGTTACAGATGTGCAGAGGGATATGGACATGGAAGGTGATTTACATATAATTAACCAGGAGAATTGGTTTGAAGAGNCTTGCCACCACATTCAGAATTCTTACCATAAGTCATTAAGATTTGTTTAACCCTGCTGAGCATCAAAAATGGACCATACTTCCTACTGACTTGCCCAAAGAGAGTCCTTTCTGCACAGAAAAAGGCTTAACATTGAGGAGGAATTACATGATAATCCTCAAGGAACAAAGGGCCTCCAACTCCAGCACTTGTAATCATGCAGGCTGTCTGCCCAGTGTAAGCAGAACCAAGACATGGCCTTTGCTTGACTTTTTTGTTACATAAGAAAGCACTGGGAGTTAGAGCCAACATTTTTTTTTTGAAAAAAAAGGCAAAACAACTAACAAAAAAATTGTTAAGTCCTTTATTCACTTAATAAACATTTCTAACCTATCTGGTGGAATGATAGGGAATGAATTAAATCCATCAATCAATGTATTCATTACAAAATGTGTATATCTTGCCTGGATTAAAGACTCCAGATTGGCACAGCCCCATTTTAAATAATCCTCTGAGAATAGTCTGGTACAGGCATTCTTTATTCTGTCCCTGATGCTCTGAGGGGTGTGCATCTTGTGCCTTCACTCTGCCCTGGTTAGTTTTTCTGTCAACTTGAACAATCTAGAGTCATTGGAGAAGAAGGAACCTCAATTGAGAAAATACCTCAACAGGAATGATTTGTGAGCAAGCTAGTGAGGGCATTTTCTTGATTAATGATTGACATAGGAGGGCCCAGTGGGCAGTGTTACCCATGTGCAGGTGGTCTTGGATGGTATAAGAATGAAGGCTAGGCAAGCCATGGGGAACAAGCCAGTAAGCAGTATTCCCCATGGCCTCTGCTTCAGTCCCTGCCTTCAAGTTTCTGTCCTGAGTTCTCTCAGTGATGGACTATGATACAGAAGTGTAAGATGAAATAAACCTTTTCCTCTCCACACTGCTTTTGTGTTTTATCACAGCAATAGAAACTCCAACTAAGACACTTGGTTTCCTTGCAATTAATTGAAAGCAGAAAGAGTTATGCTTGTCAGGAAGAATTTGTCTCTGTTAATTGTAAATAATATTAGAGACTTTCAGGATTTCAATCATGTAATAAGTGTGTCTCTCTATGCTGAGGCAGTAGAAGGAGAAATATATGATCAAAAGGATGGTTCTAAAATGAAACAAATTGAATTCTAATTGGTTGGGGATCCCTGGGTGAGGTCATGGTGCTCAAATTTGGGGGAGGATATGTAATGTTAGCTAAGCTCAGATACATTAATGCTTGAGTCTCAAGGGAATGAAATGCAGCAACTCAGTGCTAGTTTGACTCTGGAATGTCTTCTAAAGATCATTTGCTAAAGGCTTGGTCACCAACCTTGGGATATGGAACCTCTAGGAGATGGGACCTAATGGAAGGAAGTTAGGTTGTTGGAGTGTGCTCTTTAAGGAGGTACTGGGNTCCTGGTCTCTCTTCTGTGTTCCAGCTATCAAGCTATCAAGAAATGAACAGCATTGTTCTATCATGTGCCCACACATAATGATGTCCTGTCTTACTATAGGCCTTAGAACAAGGAAGCCAGCTAACCATGAGTTGAAACCCCTAGAACTGTGAGTTGAAATTAAAATGTCTACCTTTTAAGAAGTTTATCTCAGGTACCTTTTAGCAACAGAAACCTGACTAACAAACTGTGTCCTGGTTACGTTCCAGGTAGGAAGCCTGAGAACGTTGGCTGGTCAACAGGGTAGGGGAGAAAGGGTGAACCCCAAGGGTACTTCAGAGCTTTCTTAGAGAGAAAGGTAGAAAGTAGGATCCAGCTCACAATGCTAGTATGTCTGACCCAAAACTCAACCACAGTGACTCAAGCTATAGTACATGTTGCATACTGGCTCTCTGTGATCTTCTTTACTTTGGCTATAGATCATTTGAAAATTACCATCCTTTGCCAGCAAATGGCCAGTGCTGTCCACGTGTTTCACTTTGGTTATCATGAAGGATACTTCCTCAAGGAGTTTATAGTTTTGGAATCTTCAGAAACTCCAGAGGAAATCCAGCTTTATTCAGAGCCAAAAGGCTAGAACAATGTAAGGCAAAGCTTAGTTAAGTGTTCAGTGATGTGTTACAGATTAAAAGTGACTCATGGTTGCAGGGAGCGGTGCGGGGGGCAGGGATGTTGGGAAGGAGGGCGAGGAGGAGAGAAAGGGGATCCCTGAGATGGTGGGGGCATGTTGAAAAAGTACAGAAGTTTCAACACACTCTCTCAAGACAGTGGAACCTGAGCCTCTTCTCCCTGAAGAGGATTTGAAGAAATGGGAAAGCCATCTCATGAACTGTATGAACAAAGGTAGAAACTTATGGATGCCCAGGTCAGCTTGGGAAACAGTAAATAGAGAAAACTGATGGATGATCAACAGTGTTTTCCATTTTTCAGATTACTTACTCAGACTGTGTTCTGAGCAAGAACAATTTCCCGTGGTTTATAAATAGGCCTCGGCTATTTTAGTAAACTGCTGTGCTGATGACCCTTTGTGCAATGTTCCATGGAGACTTCAGATTTCCAGGAGGCAGAAGAAAATGTATAAATATACAAGAAATGATCCAGAACATGAAACCCCACCATTGCAAACTTTGTGCAGAAGCTCTGTCCTAACCAGGTACTCACCCTTCCCACCCCTCCCACTTCCTCCTGGTTACTTTGCAGAATACCCAAGGCCTTGGGACAGTCTAGACTAGAAGTCAGGGGATAAGTACAAGAGCTGAGCTCATTTGCCTGATGTGGTGGTATTTTATCTATGTCCCCCAATAAAATTTATCTGAAGATCAGAGGAACAAGGTCAGCCGCTAGCCTTGCAAAATTAGCACACGCCCCTTAATCCTATCACTTAGCAAGCAGGGTCTGTCTAGATCCCTGTGAGTTCCAGGTCACTCTAGGAACAGTCAAGCGTGGAGACACACATCTTTAATCCCAGCATCAATCATAGAATTCTGGAGGTCTATACAGACAGGCAGGAAGTGACAGAAGTGCATGATAGGAGGAAGTGACGTAGGTAGGCTGAAAGAGCCAACGGGAGAACAGAACAGAAAGGTATATTGATGTGGAGGTATAGGAATTGGGACACTCTCCATTTTGGAAGCGGCGGCTGTTAGTATTTTGCTAGTATTTTACAGCGCTGCGATTACCATGCAAGAAAAGGTCACAAGGCATGACAAAACCCAGTATCAGAGCTTTATTAGAAAGTGGGGAGAGGGGGAGAGAGAGAGAGAGATAGAGAGAGAGAGACAGGGCAAGAGAGAGGGAGAGAGAGCGCACACATGGCCGCACGTGGAGAGAGGAAGAGAAAGAGAGGGGGGGCGAGGGAGGAAGAGGGGGGATTTCCCTTTGCACATGCTCTGTGAAGTCACTTAGCTGGGGGAGTGGCCAGGAATTCCAACATTCCAGACTCTTTGTTTATTATTAAAAAAAGGCAGGTAAACATGAGTGGGGGCGCCGTGTCTCCCAAGAACTGCTTCCAGCTGACTTGATGGGTGTCAAAGTTCTCAGGGGTAGGGAAGGGGAGTCTGGCTTCTGAAGTAGCCAGGGTGTCCTGGGATGGTGGGTTGTCCTCTGTTGCTTTGGAGTCCTTGGCTTGGGAGTCTGGCTGCTTGTGTCTGAGAGAGTGCTGATGAGACAGAAAAGCTTAGAAAAAAGTTTTTAACCTTTGTAGGGGGCCCCCAGGGTGAGGGAGGGGATCCTGGGACCAGTAAAGTTTTGGGTTATACTTAATTTTGAAGCAGATCCATTTTGTCCTGATGAATTCAAGCTGGTTTCTTGAGCTTAAAGAAATTTTTTAAACATATTAAGAAGCAGCCCAGACCCTCTTTGGTCTGTGGTGTAAATACCTTTGCTATGGTACTGTTTATTACTGCCTGGATGTATACTTGATGGCTGTCATCCTTCAGCTCTATGGTGGTGAACCCTGTAACAATTAACTGAGAAGTTAATTAGGAGAGGGAACCAGGAAGGAAAAGCTTGTGGGTTGGTACCTCGTTCTTGTGGAATTGGTCCTCTGGAACTTGAGAGAGCAGGGTCCTGTCTGTGCACACTGTGTATGAGGAGGAGAAGAGGCCCTGCTGACAGGTCTGGAATAAGGCACATGGGGGGAGCAAATGAAAGCTCCTATCTTGGCTAGAAAATCTCTTCCCATTAGGGGCACAGGGCAGGTTAGCACAACTGAAAATGTGTGGGTGAGAGGGATACCCCTGAAAATATAGTTAAGTGGTGGGGTCTGGTGAGGTGGGTAAGGCTGTCCCCCTCTCCTGGTAATAGGGAAATAAGGAGAGGTAAACCCCAACTCTAAGACTCCTCCAGGACTGAGTAAGTGGCTCCAGTATCCAAAGGGAAGGAGATGGATTGGCCCATGTTGTAATGGCTATCTCAGGATCCCTGTGAGTCCATGGCCAAAGCCTAGGAGATTCTGGNCTGATGCTCCCATGCCACGAGGTGTACGAGAGCAGTCAGTGTCTCTTGGTGGCACTTTGGACAAGGCCAGTTTGGCGCACATGGGGCAGGGTAGGCACAAAGCTCAGTGGCCTTTTCTGCCACTTAAAACAGGAACCTGAAAGCCTTTAGGCAGTCGTCAGTCAGATGGCATGTTCCAGCATTTGGCAGTTTTGTTTTTGGGCTTTGTCATTTTTTCCCATGGTACCTTGAATGCCACGGCTGAGACTCTGCCTGTGGATGTGAGGGGGGCACTCTCTCCAAGATGGTTAAGTTAATCCTGGTGCCAGGAAGTTCTGGGAGACATGGGACAGATTTTATTACATATAGATTACTGGTTTGAGGACAACCTTAGGAAGACATGCCAGAAGGCAGTGTATAAACTGATCTCTGGCTATAAAGCCATCTGGGTTATTTTAATCCCAAGGTGGGTCTTAATCAGAAACTGCCTCAGCCCTGGACGGGTGGGGCAGGATGGGTTTGGTGAAAACNGTTTGCATGCGTCCTAGCCTGCTTCCAGGCCTCTCTATTTTTTAGAGCAGCTTGAGAAAGAGTAACAGGAAGAGTGAAAGTGGGAGCTGGGAGCCAGAGTTGGGCAGTTGGAACGACCCGCTAGATACCATACAGTCCACCCAGTACAGAGAGCAGAGCAGAACAGACAGGCTGAAGTTGGAGTTCCGGAGAGCCCGCCCATTACCAGAGCACGGAAATTTTTTGGACCCGCCCAATACTGGAGTGCTGAGCGGAAGTCAGATAGGCAGAAATTCTTTGGAGTCAGAGATTCCCAGGGTTAGCTTACACATGGGCAGAAGAGAAAGACTAAGAAAGGTGCTTAGGTAGAAAGCTTGGAGATAAGGTAACTTTTTTTATTTGCCTGTTCACTGCAGAAGTTAGTGCAAGCAGCCATTAAGTGGCCATATTTCTCAGAGGAAGGGTGGGAGAAAGAAGCCTTATGTCCCATGACTGCAGCTGAGAGAGAGAGGAAAAAAAACCCACAATAAACCAAGGCCAGGTCCCAGATGCTAAGCCAAGGTATATAAAGTAAAAAGAAAAGAAAACTCGATGACCCTTCAACTAGATCCCGGATGTAAGGAGGATGGGTCTATAAATAGGCACAGAAAGAAGTAATGACCCACTACCAGGTCCCTGATGCTAGGTAGAATGGGTCTCGGGCACAAGCCATTTTTGCGCTTTGTCAAGCGAGAAATGGGGGCCCCCTTGCTGGTGTAGGCAATGACTCCCCAGGAGTCCACAGCATTTACCACTTCGTCAAAGTCAGTGAAATGTGTGGGCCCTACGCAGCCTGAGGACGCAACGTGTCAGACAGTAAGAAATAGATCTCATGCTACAGTCATGGGAAGTGTCAAGGGGTTGAGGAAAAAACTCACCATTTTGGAGCAACCAGTGTGTGTGCGGAGCAGTTCGGCAGCTGGGCAAATGAAAAAAGTGGCAGTTGTGGGTAGAGCAGAACTCTGGCACAGGGTCCCAGGCAGGCATAGGAGAGTCCCGCCGCTGGGAGAGCCTGACTTGTCTCGGCACCAAATATTAGTATTTTGCTAGTATTTTGCAGCGCTGCGGTTACCATGTGAGAAAAGGTCACAAGGCACGACAAAACCCAGTATCA
>LZPO01035091.1:44906-58251 GCA_001675575.1 Neotoma lepida | reverse complement strand
CCATTGATATTAATAGATATTAATGATCACTGTTTGTTAATTCCTGTTATTTTTTGGTGGTAGTGTTGTGTGTTTCTCTTCTTTGGTATTTGTTGGTGTGGGATTATCTATTGCCTGTGTTTTCATGGGTGTATCTAACTTCCTTAGGTTGGATTTTTCCTTCTAGTGCTTTCTGTAGGGCTGGATTTGTGAATAGGTATTGTTTAAATCTGGTTTTATCATGGAATATTTTGTTTACTCCATCTATGGCGATTGAGAGTTTTGCTGGGTATAATATTCTGGGTTGGCATCCATGGTCTCTTAGTGTCTGCATAACATCTGTCCAGGACCTTCTGGCTTTCAGAGTTTCCATTGAGAAATCAGTTGTTATTCTGATGGGTCTGTCTTTATATGTTAGTTGGCCTCTTTCCTTTGCAGCTCTTAATATAGTTTCTTTATTCTGTATGTTTAGTGGTTTGATTATTATGTGGCAAGGGGACTTTTTTTTTGATCCAGTCTATTTGGTGTTCTGTAAGCTTCTTGTATATTCATAGGCATTTCCTTCTTTAGGTTGGAAAAGTTTTCTTCTATGATTTTGTTGAATATATTTTCTGTGCCTTTGCATTGGTATTCTTCTCCTTCTTCTATCCCTATTATTCTTATGTTTGGTCTTTTCATAGTGTCCCAAATTTCCTGGACATTTTGTGTTATGACTTATTTGGCCTTAGTGTTTTCTTTGACTGATATTCTATTTCCTCTATTGTATCTTCAATGCCAAAGATTCTCTCTTCCATCTCTTGCATTCTGTTGGTTATGCTTGCATCTGTAGTTCCTGTTCATTTATTCAGATTTTCCATTTCCAGCATTCCCTCAGTTTGTGTCTTCTTTATTGCTTCTATTTCAGTTTTCAAATCTTGACCTGTTTTCTTCACCTGTTTAATTGCTTTTTCTTGGCTTTCTTTAAGAGATTTATTGATTTCTTCCAATTTTTTGTTTGTCCTTTCCTCGATTTCTTTAAGGAAATTTTTCATTTCCTCTTTAAAGGTCTTTATCATCTTCTTAAAGTCAGTTTTTAAGGTTGATTTCTTCTGCTTCTTCTACATTAGGATGTTCAGGTCTTGCTGATATAGAACCACTAAGTTTTATGGTGCAATATTGGTCTTTATGTTGTTGCCTGTATTTTTGCACTGACATCTACCCATCTCTTCCTCCACTTGGTGCAAGCGGTGTCTGTGTCTGAGGGTGCCTCTCTTGGTCCATTTGATACCCTTGGTCCAATGGGACCTCTTGGTCTAATCTGGGCTCTTGGTCCAATCAGTGCTGATGGACTCTGTGTCCCAGGGAGGAGCTGTTAGTCCAATCGGTGTTAGTGGGTTCTGTCTCAGGGAACAGCTGTTCCCAATCAGTGCAGCGTGGGTTTATGGCTCTGGAGGTCACTGTTCCCAATCGGTGCAGGGTGAGCTTATGACTCCGGTGGTCACTGGTGTCGCAGGGGATGGTTTTCTTGGCAAGGGGGTGGGGGAAGAAGCAGCTGCCTGGTTCCTGGGGCTCCAATGGCTGGGGGGAGGGGCACAGGAGGGGCTAGAGACCTGGTATGCCCAGTCCGGGCATGGAGCCCTACCTGTTCCCAATCGGTGCAGGGTGGGCTTATGACTCCAGTGGTCACTGGTGTCACAGGAGATCATCATGACATTTTCATACATATATATCATTGTCCTTTGTTCATGTTCAGTCCCCACTACCTTTTTCTCCCTCTCTTCCTCCCTCTCCCTTCTATTGGTTCCCTTTCTCCCCTCATGAAACCTCCTTATGCTTTCATGTCACACACACACACACACACACACACACACACACACACTTGCTTATTACATATACGCTTATTTGTGTATATATTGAAGCCACACACACATATTTGCTTATTACATATATGCTTATTTATGTATATATTTTGAAGCCATGGCCCAGAGAGAAGAAAACAAGCAATATTTTGTCTTTTTTTTTCATCCATTACTCTCTCTTGTTACTCCTGCTCCCCTCTCCCTTTGGACTCCTTCATGCCTCCTCTCCTATGTGGCTCCCTCTACTTTTATACTGTACATACTGTTTTGCTCATGTGCTTGCTGGCTTTCTAAGATGGACTCACTTAGGCTGGCCTCAACCTCAGTGTGTATTCCAGATTAACTTTGAACACTCAATCTTCCTGTCTCAGTGGCCTGAGTCCTGGGATTGCTAGTGTGTGCCACCATGCCCAGCTGGGTTCCTATTCCTTTTCCTTTATTTCATTTTATTTTTTGAGATTATAATTTAATTGCAACATTTCTCCCTTCCCTTTCCTCCCTCTAACTCCTCCCATATATCCCTCCCCACTCTCCTTCAAATTCATGGCCTCTTTTCAGTGTCCTTGCAATCATCTACATTACATATATATATATCCTTTTTTAAATTTATTTTTATTTTATGTACATTAGTGTTTTGCCTGAATGTACATCTGTATGAGGATGTTGGATCCCCTAGAACAGGAGTTACAGACAGTTGTGAGCTGCCATGTGAGTGCTGGGAATTGAACCTGGCTCCTCTGGAAGAGCAGCCAGTGCTCTTAACCTCTGAGTCACCTCTCCAGCCCACATATGTATTTCTAAATATAATCTATTCAGTTCATATAATCCTCTCTGTATGTATTTTTTCAGGGCTGACCATTTGGCACTGGACAGCAAGTTGGTGTGCTCTTCCTTGGGGAAGACTACCTCTCCCATTTCCAACTTTCCTCAGTTGTCTGTGGTTCTTTGTGTAGGTGTAGGGATGAGGCCTCATGGGCTTTTCTCCCTAAAGCTGGCATGTTCATTGGTATCATTCTTATTTAACTCATGTTTGATGAGCTTTTATGGGTGTATCTTCTGATTAATATCAGGACATAATCTTACAGCAAACTTCCTGATCCTCTGGCTCTTACAATCTTTCTGCTCCCTTTTATGAAATGTTCCCTGAGTTTTAGCTGCAAGAGTGCTTTGCAGAT
This sequence comes from Neotoma lepida, assembly GCA_001675575.1. Taxonomy (NCBI): domain Eukaryota; kingdom Metazoa; phylum Chordata; class Mammalia; order Rodentia; family Cricetidae; genus Neotoma; species Neotoma lepida. The sequence continues at coordinate 55,259 of LZPO01035091.1, read as the reverse complement.
GTATCCATTGGGCCTGGACTCCACAACTCTGCATTTTGATTGGTTGCCATTTTTTGTAGTGGTCACCATCTGTTAGAAAGAGAAATTTCCTTGATGAAAAGTGAAGATTACACTTATTCGTGGGCATCAGAGCAAATGTTTATAGACTATTGTCAGAGATTATATTGGTTTAATAAATTAGTTGTTGTAGATTCTCCTTCAATAATCATGATTTTACTACCGCTGAATATGTTAGCTAGGTTTCCAGTACCAGGCCTGATCTTTCTCTTGTTGAACAGATCTTAAATCCAATTAGAGAGCTGTTGGTTACCACCAGGGCAGTGTGCCACTACTGCACCCTTACAGTTATAAAACCATGTCAGTCATTGGGTTTTCTTTTTCTCAAAGCAGTTATATGTGGACATCTCTGTAGGCACTTCCATCTCTACCATTATGTCAGTCTATTATAGACTCTTTGGGTAGCTGTATACACCCAAGTGACTAGAAGAAACAAGGTCTCAGCATAGAAATCTCTGCTCAGAAACCCTTCATTGAACTGTTCATAAAAGCAAAAGACTGAAACAACACACAGAAATAAATGTGTGGCATATGATGGAATACTATGAAACTATAATGGTAAAGAAATNGATAAAGGAGATGACAAAAGCTCTCTAGATGCCATAAGTTAAAAAAGCAAGGAGCAGAACAATCCTTGCAGCATACTACCTATGATGTAAGGAAGTGAAGGAAAGTTGTAAGAAATACATTTGCTTCTGTTTATATATGTCTAAAGAAACACTGTATTGATACCCTGGAAGAATAGTGCTTAACCAATTTATAAATGTGGTTTAAAACCTTTTTAAATGTGGTTTCTTATGTGGAATGGAGTGAGAGTGAAGTAACTGGAAATGGGATTGGATGAAGTAAATAAAGGTACAGATAATTTTTTAATTTTATTTTTTTATTATGTGTACATGATGTGTGGTAGTAGGCTGCAGAGTGGAAGTACATGCCATGATGTATATGTCAAGGCTAGAAGATAAACTTGTGGAACTGGTTCTCTCCTTGTAACTATATGCAGGTTCTGATGATTGAACTCAAGTATAGCACTGAGCCATCTTACCAGCCCAGGGTAAGATGTTTTTGATGTGGTGTGTGTGTGTGTGTGTGTGTGTGTGTGTGTGTGTGTGTGTGTGTGTTGTACTCATATGTGTGCACAAATGAGTGTAGGCATGCTTACCCATACATGTGCATGTGGAGACCACAACAGAACAATGTCAGCTGACTGCCTTTATTGCTTTCTACTTTATTTTGGGGTGACAAGGTCTTTCACTGAAACCTGGAGCTTGCCATTTCAGCTATATTAGCTAGCTAGTGAGTTCCTGGGATCTGTCTGAATCCCTACCCTTATATCCCAGTGCTGGGTTTACAGGCACTCACTACCATGTCTGGGGCATGAGTTTGGATGCTGGGGATCCAAACTCAGGTCTTTGTACTTGTATGTCAGACACTTTACCCATGGAGCCATTGTTAGTTGTTAAGTAGCACTGTTTACCAAGCAAGAAAAGCCACGAGGCACAACAAAACCCACTATAGAGTTTACTAGGGGGAAGAGAACAGAAGGGAGTGCTTAGGCCTATGGAAATGGTCATGCAAGGAGAGAGAGGGGAGGGGTATGTGATCTGCTTTTTATGGATTCCCCCGCACATGTGCATATGGGCTTACATAGCTACGCTATGCATGCGCAGATTACATAACAAGGCAGTGCACGGATTAAGTAGGACATAAGGTCCCAGAATGACTAATTGTCTTGCTAGCGCATGCACAGTCATGGGGATGTGGCTAGAAATTCCAACAGCCATCACCTCAGTCCTCTGATTTGTGTGTGTGTGTGTGTTCTTGTGTGTACACGTGCGTGCACATATGCTACGGCATGTATATGCAGGTCAAAGTACAATCTCGCATGTCAGTCCTTGCTTTCCTTCTATCTTGTTTGAAACAGGGTCCCTCTGTTGTTTGCTTCCTGGTAAGCCAGGCTAACTGGTTCAGGATCCTCCAGGAATTCTCCTGTCTCCATCTCCCCTCTCTGTGTGAAACACTGGGATTACGGATATCTGCTACCATGCCTGATTTTACAAGAGTTCTGAGTTTACAAACTCAAGCCCTCATGTTTGCATGACAAGCACTTGAGTATTGACTATAGCAATACAATGAACATTTTAAATAAAATAGATGCTTATTTTGCTGGATTTTAGTTTGGGGTGGGGCTGGAGAACTAAGGCATGATGGACTCATTTATCACTGTAGCTTTGCACTAGGGTATCAGAGTTGTCACTAGGAAGATGAAACTTTGGCCTGTGAGACATTCCTGGAGACTAGATTCTTTGGTTCATACTACCTGATGCTGGTGGTTTGGAAAAGTGGGGCCACTGTCACCTTGGATGAGAGGTGAAGAGCAGTATCAGCGGCCATATTCCTTCTGAAGATCAGGGAGAATGAAGTTCATGGGGATAGACCAGGTAGCCCAGACAATGCATACATCTTGTAGAGGGCAAATAAACTGAAGAGTGAGTAGAACAAGCTTTGATTCCTCTCCTAGTGGTAGACAAAGCTGGTACTGCCTACAGCAATACCTAAGACTAATCAGGAAAAGGCTTGTGGGTAACTCTCCTAGCCTTCCCACAGAATCTAAAGTTTAGATGCTGTTGTCTTCCCATCCAACAGGTAAAATCTCAGGCTTCTCTCAAATTTTAACCAGAAAGAAACTTGGACAGGAGATACATATACATATATGTGGTGTGTGTGTGTGTGCGTGCGTGTGTGTGTGTGTGTGTGTGTGTGTGTATGTGTGTGTATCCTATTACAGAGTCCCTAGCAATTTGAGATTCAGTGTAAGGATTATCTCTCAGCTTGTTCAGGTTCAAAGTCCTCTTTGGAGAGATCAGAAAAGTGCAGATGTCTCTGCAGCTGAGACAGGCCTGTGTTTACCCAGAACTCCTGCTTGGCCATTCCTGGGAAGGGCTCAGAAGAGCTCTTCAAAGCAGTCCTCATAAAAACAAACACTCCCACCCCACCTCCACCTCCTGCACCATTCAGAAAACAAACTACAGTACTGCTCTGTTCACTGAACACAAGGGGATTTTTTATTTACAGGTTTTTTTTTTTTCCTTTTCTTTTCTCATTCCACATTGGCACCACTTACTAAGGAGCGGATGGCTTTCAGATTGGGTTGTTGGAAATATAAGCATTTAAGAATCCAGGTGCTTAAAACTTTCCCCAACCATACAACCTTCATCTAAAAACCACCTTTTTACAATTTTATTGAAACTGTCAGTTGAGGGAAAAGGGTGTCTTTGACTACATTTTAAAATTATATGTGTTTATATCAAAGGCTAATGGATAAAATGTCTCAGATCTTATTTCCTCTTTCAAACTTTTGGAAACAACTTTTGTGGAGTGTATGAACATTAATGTTCATAATCCCAACACTCAGAAGGCTGGGATAGAAGGATCCCAAAGTCAAGCCAGTCTTGGATATACAGAAAGCCACTGTGTCTAAGGCCGAGTGAGAGGGCACTCAAGCTTGTGCTTGCTCTAACCTATCAGTAAAAGGAACTGAGGAGAGAAATAGCCTGTAAACCATAAGAAACAACCCAGAGGGTCGGGGCGGGAGTCCATTTATCTTGTGATAGAGAGACATCACATTTATGTTGTGGCCATGTATCTAAATCCACATCATAAGGGGTAGGATGGAAATTAGGTTATCCCAATACAAAGGTTTTACTTAGGGGGCAAAGCAGACAGAATTTAAAGTCTCAATCTAGAGCAGTGGTTTTCAACCTGTGAGTCCTAACCTCTTTGGGGGTTAAACAACCCTTTCACAGGAGTATCGTATCAGATATCCTGCATATCAGATATTTACATTACAATTCACAAAAGTAGCAAAATTACAGTTATAGAGTAGCAGCAAAAATAATTTTACGGTTGGGGATTACCACAGCATGAGGAACAGTAGGAAGGCTGAGAACCACTGCTCTAGATAGAGGAACACTCCAACAAACTGCCTCTAACCTTCTCTGCTGTCTGTAGAGAAACGTTTTTTTTTTTTTCTGATTCTCTTTGAGTCCCTGCAATTTTTTTTAATAAATTTGAGGCATGAACCTTTTACATTGGCCAGCAAACTGTGTCAAAGTTGGGGGAGGCTGGACAGAGGTTTATCTGGAAGCAGTGGCGCTTTGTCCTTACCAAGGTTATATGTAGTCTTCCTGAGAGTGACACTGCACTTCTGCTCACAGAAAAGCATCCTGACCAGCCGCTGCCCCCCACCCACAGCCACTGAGGCTGATGGGAATGTAGGAGAACCTGGAACTTGGACATCTGACCTCTATTTGAAGTTATAATTTTTGTAGCATATTCCAAATTTTAGTTGCTTTCCTTCAGTTTTCCTAAGCCTGAGGATTCAATTACTGAAAATCTAATTTGACAATGTTTTCAACAGCATTTTCCAATAGAAAGGTAAATGTAATCCACATACGTAACTTAAAATGTCCAATAGCTACATTTTTAAACATAAAAAGGTAAAGTTAATTTTTAAAAATAGAGTTTTACTTTTTATATCAGGAGTGTCACTTCAACATGTCTAAATTTTAAGAATTGAGGGCTGGTGAGGAGGCTCAGCTGGTGAGCATCCTTGCTGCCAAGAATGATGACCCAAGTTTGATCTCTGTAATCCATAGAATGGACTCCTACCTGCACAAAATAAAATGTAATAAAAAACTTGGGGGCCACTCGGTGGAGGCACACACCTTTAATCCCAGCACTAGGGAGGCAGAGGCAGGTGGATCTCTGTGAGGTTGAGGCCAGTCTGGTCTACAGAGAGAGTTCCAGAACAGCCAGGGCTACACAGAGAAACCCTGTCTCAAAAAACAAACAAAGAACAAAACAAAACACAATAAAATTTTGACATATTTTAGTTCTTTTTTTTTAACTGTCTTTGAAATCTAATATAGAGTTCATAAAATCTACTGTTAAATAGATCCAAGTTAAAATCCAAAAATCAAATGTTAAATATAAAAAGTCACTTTTTCATCTTGTTTTGTTGTTCTAGGGATCAAAGCCAGGACTTGTGTTAGGAAAGTACTCTGTAAGTGCTAAATTTAAATTTTAATTCATTAAGACTAAGTGAAATTGAAAGTCAAGTCCCTGTTACTCTAGCCACATTTCAAGTGCTTCGTAGCCATGTGTCACCAGGGCTGCAAGTGTGGGTACCTGGAGCCTTTCCTTTTTTATTCTTAACAGCTACTCGCTTAAGAGGGATTCCAGGAAATCCTTGTTGTTAGTTTCATTCCTACAGTTAGAAACTCAGAATCACTCTTACATTTCTGTTTTGATAATTTGACCAACTCTCTGGAAATAATGCAGGTGGAATAGGTTAGCACATAGCTGGGAGATAACTAATAAATCCTCTCTCAAGAGGAATATTGGATAAATCTAAAGAGCCTGAAGAAGCCATTCTGGCAGCTGGGGAATTTTTGGACAATGATACAAAACAAGGAATTTGAAGTGATTTTACTTTTGAAATACATTTAAAAATCTTAAATGACATGCACAAAATAAAACAAAAATTACCTTTTATTTATTTATTTATTTATTTAAAAAGATTTATTTATTTATTATGTATACAGAAGAGGGAGCCAGGTCTCATCACAGGTGGTTGTGAGCCACCATGTGGTTGCTGGGAATTGAACTCAGGATCTCTAGAACAGTCAGTGCTCTTAACCTCTGAGCCATCTCTCTAGCCCCTGTCTTTTATTTTTAACATTTATTTGTTTGTGTGTTTATAGAATTGGGATATCATTGTGTAGCTCATGCTGGACTTGAGCTCACTTTGTGGTCCAGGCTCTTAGCAGTCCTCCTACCTCATCCCTCTAAGTACTGGTATTACAAGTATGTACCACCATACCTGGGTGAAAGTGAACATTCAGCAGTATTTAATTTAATAAGTAGGCTACAAAATCACCATCTTTATTTAGTTCAAAAATTTTCATCACTCCAAAACAAAACCAATACCATATCTATTCTGCGGTATTCCTCCATTTTTTTCCTTTCTGACTCTTTTACTACTTGTAGCCATCAATCTGCTTTCCATCTCCATGGATTTACCTATTTGTAATATTTCACATAAATGTAATAATATAACATGGGGCCTCTTTATCTGGATTCTTTCACTTAGTGTTTTCAAGGTTCATTTACAGCACAGCATAGATCATCAGTACTCCATTCCTTTATTATGGCTGAATAGTATTTCACAGTATATATAGCACATTTTGTTTAGTCAGTCCCCGATGGACATTTGGGTTGTTTCTAACTTTTGGCTATCATGAATAATATCATTTATTCATAATGTTAGGTTCAAGTATTTCCTTAAATATCTGCTTTTAAGTCTTTTGGGATTGCTGTCATGTAAGTGTACACTTAACATTTTGAGAGACTGCTGTACGTTTTCATAGTGGCTGCATGATTTTTTTTATTTCTACCAGCAATGACTAAAGTACTCACTTTCTCACTAATGTTTGTTATTTTCTTTTTGTTGTTTTAATTATAGCTATCGTAATGGATATGAGGTAGTTTCTATTGTTTTTAATTTTCATTTCCCTAATATCTGATAAAGTTGAGCATATTTTTAGGAGCTTGTTGAACACTTATGTATCATTTTGAGTTGGGATTCTGTTATTGAAGAGTTCTAAATTTTTGATATTAGATTCTTGGTACAGTGTTACTAGTTGCTATTTATGATTACCATTAATCATATTCAATTCAAATAAAACCAGAAATCCTTAATAGAAACTTCAGATCCTTCTGATTGGTTTATAAATTTCCTTTATGTCTATATTATCATATAATCAAGTTTCTTACTCATTATAATGGAAAATTCAGGAAAGGGTGATTTAACTGCCCACTGCTCTCTTTTAGGACAGATTATACTCTTCTTGGTATATATTTAATAAATTACTTTATGTCAGCAATTGTACATTTAGTGTCAAAAAGTATTCATTCATGATGGTGGTTTTTTTTTTCAATATAAAATCAAAATTTTTGAGACAGGGTCTTCATGTAGCTTAGGTTGGCCTCAAATTTGCTAAGTAGCAGAGGATGCCCTTGTACTCCTGATCCTCCCGCCTCCAAGTCCCGCATGCTGGGAGCATAGGCTTGTGCTACCACACTTGACTCTTCATAACATTTTGATGTTGAGGAAACTTCCCAGGCTTCATAGGGGTTAAAAAGAGGGCAAGTTTAAGAATAAATAAAAATTAAGAAAACATATTCAGGTTTTTAAAAAAAGCTGTTCTGATTTTGAAGGTATATGGCCAGTATAATAATAGATAGGTTCTACTTGGGCTAATATAACAAAGGAATAATTAGAGTGTCAGCTTCATAGGAGTTAAAAAGAGGGCAGGTTTAAGAATAAGTAAAAATTAAGAAAACGTATTCGTTTTTAAAAAATCTGTTCTGATTTTGAAGGTATATGGCCAGTATAATAACAGGTTCTACTTGGGCTAATATAACAAAGGAATAATTAGTGTCATTCTTTTCTAAACCAAATGGTTGTAGTAAACAATCTTCTTGTTTACACAGATCTGGTTTCAGGGGTAGTCACATGACTTATTTTAGCATATGAAATGGGGAGAAAGAGACCAAGTGTCATTTGTTAGTTGCTGGCACCTAACCCTCTATCACAGACTTATGGTGGAGTGAAAGCACTCATTGACATGGAGGTACCCTAACATTAAAGTATCCTGGAACGCTGAGCTGTGCATGGAAGATAGCTGCCCCAGAAAGCCTCTTTCAACCAGAGTTGACTTTATAAAGCAATAAATTAACCTTTGTTGATTTAGGGACCTGCATGTCATGTTAAGATTTGAAAGTTTTGTATTATCACTTCATAACACAGTCTACAGTTACTGACACATGTTAGCGACATTCCTCTCCACATTTTAAATGGAAAGTTGAAATGACAATCTATATCTGTAAAATTTTTGTGATTTTGAGTGCCTCTCATTCCTGCTAGAAATCAAGCCTAGGTACAGAGCTAAATCACCAAACTCTTTACAAAACTTTCATGATAAAATATTTCTAATAGGCATCGTGCCTCATGCCGGTAAGCTCAGCACTCAAAAGGCTGATGTGAGTGTATTGCTGTAAGTTTGAGACCAGCCTTGGCAATAAAGTAAAATCCTGTCTCAAGAGGCAAAAACAAACAAACTCCACATTGTTTCCCTGGAAGCCACAGCCATATATAATCACAGATTTTTTTTAATGGAAAGTAGTATGTTACAGATATGATAAATTCTAGGTTCCTATTAATCAACCTTAATTCTAACATAAAAATAAAAACTTCTACAAAACTGCTTCTGAGATATTTGAGGATATTTTGAGTTGCCACCACCGCTAACTGAAGTTTTAAATATTTTTTTCTACATATTTGCCTTTTGCAGAGATGTTGTCTCAACATCTCCAGGTTTAGAACTGGTCTCTCCTGGGTGATTTTATTTTCCATCAACAGATGAGTTTGGAACGGTGAGGCAAGTGTTTGTAGTGAGAGTCTGAATCCGTGCCTTTCACATCTTTTTTGGACTAATTACTGGTTGTGGGAGTGGGGGGCTCCTTTTTGAAGAAAAAAAATATGACTTAAGTGGGAGTGGAATGGGAAGAGGTGAGGCATCCATCAAGAGAAGATGTGTTTAAGTTCCTATTAGCTGTGATGCAGGAAGCACTCAGGTGTTACCATTTCACAATCACTTTGGAAGAACTTAAAAGTGAAGCATTTCCCAGTATTGATGTGGTTTTCATTGGTGATCTATTAACAGAGTGGTTGGGGTGATGCCACCCCCCCAATAGAACTGTGAAAGGGAAATAACTTTCATTTCTAGTGGATTTCCTTCATTACTCAATAAAGGTAGCAGCTTCCATGTGGATGCTGTTTGATTCAGTTCAACAAATACTTTTTAGTACCCTGTCAATGAACAAATAAATCAAAAGAACAAATAGACAAAGAATCCTATCCTTGAAGGAACTGACCTGGCTGTGTTATCAACCTTCTGAGGTTTTCTGAGGAAAATGTTAAATTACTTGCCTTCCTCAACTTTTTGTATATAAATCAAAAGCAAACATTGGTACGAAATCCAAACTGATAGTAAAGCCCCGAAACGAACAGTCATCCTCGGTGTGCTGTGACAATTGAGTTTTGTTTTAACATTAAGATATGCAGCCACCAGCCCGTGTTGCTTTTTAAGCCGGTGAGCAGATCTTTAGAACACTGTCTGGGGCTTTTTAAACCAAGGACCAATTTCCCACAGTGCGGTGTTGGGCATCTTACAGAACCGGAAGAAAGCCAGTTTCTCCAGACCCTGTTCTCCAAAGAGCATTTCTATTCGTAGTCATGATGATTCACCAACCCTTTCCTCCCTTGAGAGAGCAGTTATAGGATTTCTGCACAGCCTGGGAGATAACAGGGTGACCAGTGGGCTGGTTTATGAGGGCTAGTTGACATAAATTCAAGAAAACGTCCAGTGTCAGAAAATGGAGGCGGGAGAACTCCAATCTTCACGCCATCTCAGGTCCTCCACAGCAGCTGGGAAACTTCACTCCCAAAGATCCAGGACACAGAACCTGGCCTCAGGTTAAAGTTGAGCCTGTGCTTGGCCATGAGGCAGGAGTTGGATAAACCACTTGTAGGCTATTGCCAGCTACCCTGGAGGGGGTGGGGTGAAAAAGCATTCACCATGAAGGAATACATTAACCGCTTGAAGAAATACGCGTGACTGGCCCAATGCCCAAAGCTTCCCTCGGAGAGGTCACCGTAACCCTTCTCCAAGCTGGACATCGTCACTGAGTTCAAACCAAGCAAATGATGTACCCAAACCTCTCGGTGCAATTCCTTCCCCATTGCGTTCTAAAGGCGAACATCGCAGGCGAGAAGAGGCTGCACAAGTAACCGAGAAAATTAGCATGTCTTTTTTCATGGCGATAATCGAATTAGCCTCAAATTAAACGTGTAATTGGCCCTCGCCGGATGCAGGGACAAAAGCCCCCATTGTCCTATGGCTCCCGCGGTAGCGGCTGCAGCAGTACCTACCCCGCCCAGGTCAGACCCAGTCGCAGGGAGCGCGGCCCAGAACCTGGAAAACGCCAGAGCTCGGGGGAGCGTGCACGCGCTTGCCTTTCCGCGCACCATCCCAGCCCGCGCTGGGTGGGCGGCTGCCTGGCTGCAGGGCTGCGCGCAGGGCGGAGGGCGCGCGACAGGGAGGAGAAGCTGAAGCTCCCGAGGTGCTGGAGGCGTGTGCGCGCTCCCGACGCTGAGCCTTGCCGCGCCCG
>LZPO01035091.1:28228-44501 GCA_001675575.1 Neotoma lepida | reverse complement strand
CGCCCCGGAGGCCGTGGGGGCGGGGAGGCGGCCCTCGGGGCGCGGCGGGCTCCGCAGTGAGGACGCCTGCCACCGGGCTCCGTGGGCCCTGTCACAGGGGTGGGTGCCAAGTGTGGGGTCTTCCAGGGGCTCTTCTAGGCTCTGTGCTAACGGCGCGAGGCTGCGGCTAGAGTGGTCCGGGCAGCGCTGCTGCAGCCTAGCGCTACCCGCCGCCCCCGCCTCGCCCAGTCCCGCGCCCGCGCAGGTCTGGAGGAGCCGCCCTGGGGCGCCTCGCCCGCCTTGCCTCCTGCCATCCAGTCTTCAACAGGTTAGTGCGGGCGCGGGGACCCTCGGGCCCCGCTTGGGGTAGGTGGCCTGGAAGCCTCTGGTCACCGGCTCACAGCAGCCGATCCGAGGGAGCCTTCCCTTTGTTTTTGTGACAGGAGAGGTGCCAGGTGCTGCCATCGANTGGGGGAGGCAGTACGGAACGCATTGCCCGTTATTTTTGTAGTGAAGCCAGAACAGATAGTGAGGAGAGGGACGTGTGGGAGTGCTCAGCAGAGGAGAAAATGGATTCGGTGCGGGCTCTTTGGGCGGGGATGTGCGTTTTTGGCAAGATGGATGGCTTACGGTGTCCTCTCCGTGATGCAGCACAATGCAGCAGTCTCGCAGCCTCCGGGCTTCTCGCTGGCGGGGCTTGGCACAGCCACCAGGCGCCTGCGGGCCCCCGCCCAGCCCCACCCAGGCCCAGAGCAGCCCGTTGCCTGCGCCCAGAACTGCTTCTACCTTGTCATGCTGCTGTAGAGAGATGTGGCGTTGGGAGGAGCAGGTCACCTAGGATGTGGGGGGCAGCCTTCGCTTTGGGGGCGACTCTTCTTGCCCCGCCTGTTGGCAGTGGGAGACCAAGGCGCGCCCTGCAGCACTGATGCAGGCCAAAGCAGCTGGCTTGCGGATGCGGGCGGGAGTCTGATGCTAACTAGGGACCAGCACTGGAGGGAGGGGCTGCAGAAGGACACGGCCCAGCGGTGTGCAGAGGTGCATTCGGTGTGGATTCGCAGCTTTTCTGTGCATCGCTCATAAACCATAGCCACAACCCAAATAGGCATTGATTCCATCATTTATGAAAAGTTGGTGATTATTAATTAGACCGTCACAGCCATGACGTTATAGTTCCTTGTCTGTCTTTGGTCATTTCTGAGAAAATGGATTTTTCCTCTAGGAAACCATCTTTGAAGTGAAATGATTTTTCATTTCAAATCATACGCTTCTAGAAACATTTATTAAAATATAGCATTCCATTAGTTGTCCTAAAAGAAAATTTTATGTGATTCTTTTAACCTGTTTTTTTTTAATATGCTTTTTCTGCACGGCAAGTGCAATTATTTATTTGGATTCTCTATTAAGGATTTGTTGATAAATGTCATGATTAATAGCAATCATTGACTTCAGAACCAGACTTGTAGGTTCAGGTAGTCAAATCAACCCTCTAGGCATGACTAATGGGGTTATGACAGTTACTGGCCGCACTTATGGTTGTTTATATGTATTTTATGTACCTATTTTCATAGATGTTGCTGGGGACAGGGGTTGAGGCCTCTGCTGTTGTTATCTGGTGAGGAGATGGTTCCCAGTACCATTTAAGTCTCCCTGGTACACAGGAAATGTCCCTTTAAGCTGCCCTTTCTATATTTCATTTAAGAGGTATGAGGTGGCAAGAGAGATAAATTTCAGAGGTCACCCCAGGCTGTCCTAAAATGTAAACGGGAAAGGCAGACTTTAGTATGCTAACTGGAAGGGAAGGTCAGCCTTTCAAAGCCAAAGGTGAGCCTGCTTGTGTTTTGTTTTTAATCTCTGATGAGTCTGTTAGTGTAGAGTAGAGCAGCCTGTAATCTGTGGGATGTGTGTATGTGGTGTGGTAGGTATTTGGGGGTGTGTGTGTGTAGGGTGTATATGTGTAGTGTGTTTGGTGTGTGTGTGTGGAGTATGTGTGATGTGTGTGTATATTATGTGGAGCCTCTTTAATACTCAAGGGCTATTCAAAGATAGGATTTTGAATCTGAGCTTCACGATTGTGCTGGCTGTCTAAAACTGTGTTGCATAAAGATTTTTTGAGCATTGTGTGCATGGATTATCCAGACATTTTGGGTTTACTATGTTGTAAAAAATATCCTGTGTTGATGTCACAGGAGGTTTAGCTGTTCTAACTTACACACCAGCTGCAGAACTCTGTTGGGTTAATCACTTTTTAACTGTCAACTCTGCAGTGACCAAAACTTTCATCTGCAATAATGAAAAGTACTTGAGCGGGGAAAGCACTGTCCCTGGTCATCTTTCACTGGTGAAGAACAGGGGGAGAGAGCTCTCTGTGATGTTGTCAGAGGGAGATCATCCTGAGCTGAAACCTGACATCAGCAGTTCCTTTGGAGAATTTGGTCCTTTTGTCTTTCGAATGAAGTGTGACTTTCCATTTGGAGATACTATTTTGAGATAGAAGGACTTTACTACAAAACAGATTTAGCTAAACATGAGGGGCAATCACCTGGTGTGGTTTTTTTTGTTAAAATAATTGTGAGCTTTTCATTTTAAGATCCTATTTTGTACTTAGCTGTTTTTGAGACAGGATCCACTGATCTAAAACTCAAGGGCTTAAGTGATCCCCTTGCTGCCTGGCTAAAGAGTGTATTTTTAGTATATATGTGTGTATGTATGTATATATATATATGTATATATATGTGTATATATATATATGAGTGTATATAATCTTATAGTCCAAGTTGGTAGTATTTCTGTTAACTTCCTAACTTTTATGCTCAGCAGTGATACTCCTTTAATTAGGTTGAGCTTTCACCAACAGCTGTCTTTTAAGGGGCCTTTTCTACTGTTCTGTGGATTTCCTTGTGTAGCCCTGGGTCCTTCTGCAGGTTATGGGCATGCAGACCAACCTTCCATGAGGAAGAAGCCAGGGTCTCAACTAAAAAAGCTACCACTGTAGCTCCGAGGACTCCTCTTGTAAGCTTTCAGACTATACATTTTATCCAGCACCTTTTCTTCAAAAGACTAAGTTTAATTCTGATTTTGTTGGTAGTAGTTATGTCGTTTTCAAGATTATATAGTATAACATTTTTTTGTAACTAATGAGTAAAACTTACTCCAATTGGATAGACATAAAACATAATCTCTGGGGACTGAGTCATGGCTCCGTGGTTAAGAGTATCCATTGCTCTAATAAAGGACCATTTGAGTTTGGTTCCATCACCCATGTTAGGCAACCCACAACTGCCTGTAACTCCAGTTCCAGGGAATCTGACTTCAAAGGCATTTTGATATCATTCATTCATGGACCACCATTATTAGAATCCCACAGTAGCTTGTTAGGATTGCATCCTCTGGAGTCCACTCCAGAACTTTCCAGTCAATTTATTTCTGCATTTTAATAAAATACACAAGATATTTGAACATTCAGCTAAGGAACTCTGCCCTTCTCTTTCAGAATATCAAGAGCTTCCTGTGGGTGAAGGCACAAACCTAATAACCTGAGTCCTATTTCCCAAACCCATGGAGTGGTAGCTGGAGAGACTAGACCCACAGAGTTGTCCTCTTGTCTCCACACGTGCATTGTGACACGCACCTCCCCATCAGACACAGCAGACACGAGGAGTAATGAGTTTTTAAAATTTCAGAGCTTCCTTTATGCTTCCTTTTTATGCTGAAGTATGTCTGGGCACGTGTATGCACACATGTGTTTCTTGTCACAAGATGAATAGTCCTATTTATTATTGGTTATCTAGATTAGTCACTGTTTCGCATTCCTTCCTAAAATACCTCTGAAGTTTAAAAATCAGTTCTAGCTGAAGAGGGCTTTGAGACAGTGGAACTGGAGCCTGGAGAGCTCAGACCCTCTGCACTCGGCATCTAGTCCTGCCCAGCTCTCATCTTTCCTTAGAACTGTTTTCTTCAAATTAGTATTGATTATTGAGTAGTGGACACAAAATAGTATTTCTCAAATACATGTTCAAAATGAACCTTATGCTGCGTTGTGAGTGCCTCCACCCTTGTGTCAGTTCTGTGCTTATCATTTCTATGTCTATGGATTAGCCTTCTCTTAAAAGTCTTGTTTGTATATTTTTAACTTTAAATAAGCAAAGTTATATTTTACATATCTTCTGACTTGCCCTTTAGGTTAATATGTAGTCCTATAGTTCACTCATTTCTAGTGCTGGTAGTATTCTGTACAACCACAGCTTATTCATCTGTCTACTGTAGGTGGATATTTGGATTGATGCCAGATTTTTTTTTTTTAACTGCTATTAAAGGGCAGATGTGAGTGGTTTGAGTACCTGTCTCTTGGTATACTTGTGGCAACATACACACAATGTCTGTCCAAGAAATGAATCCTGTTGGATCACCGAATGTTACGTCATTGTCAGCCTTAACAGATGGTGCCAAGTTGTTGCAGTTGGATGACTGCTACACTCGGTGGTGTGTAAACATTGCATTTACTCTAAAAGCTCACCATTAGTTCACTTCCTAACTTTAAAAATCTTAATCCAGTTGATATTTGTGAAAAAATTGTTTTATTTGCAATTTTTCTGATTACTGAGATGGAGTATTTCTGTTATTGTCCATTTGGCTTCTGTGTTCTGTGAAATGCTTGTTCAGTTTTTAGCTCACATTTCTTTAAAATGTTTCTTTGTTGATTTGTAGGGCTTCTGAAGTTAGCTTGCCCACTCTTCCCTTGTAGATGAAACATTACAAATATTACCTACTAACTTGTTTTTGGAGAAAAATTTAATCATTTCTTTTAATAAATTTGTAATTTAATGAAGTCAGAATCCAGGTTGTTGAGAATGACTTTGTTGCTGCAGAAATTTTTCCTAACCTCAGAAAGAGCCAACAGGTCTGAGCCCAGATCCTAATGTTCTTGTTCATTAGCCATGTGGCTATGAATAGGTGTGGTTGCACCTCGACTTGGCCTACTTACTTTCTTCATCCGAAAAACAAATAATATTACTTTCATCTAGTTACTATGAGACAGCGCTGCAGAGTGCTGAGCACATAGTAGGTGTTCGGTTCATTTGATTTCCCTCTTGGGAATGCCTAATCTATATGAGCCACAAACTTCTTTGATAATGCTTGGCAAAACAAAAAACAAAAAACAAAAACAAAAAAACACGATGTATTTTTACATCAGAAGAGCTATTAAATTGCTTGCTCTAACTTCTGTTTTTTGTAGAAGGCTATGTTACCAATGGAATTTATGTATTAACACAGGCTGTTAATACATATGTATTATATGTATTAACACTTGCTGGAAACAAGCCTTTAATCAGTTTAGGTTCTAGTATGTGAAAGTATCATATGATTACATTTCTTCATAAACTGTTCTTTTTACCCAGTAAGCATTTATACTATTAATGTTCTCCATTTGCAGCTACTCTGAGATTACTTTGCATTGTTGTTTGGATTTGATAAATAGTTCTTGAATATATTCTTTTGCCAGGATTTNAAAGTGTGATGGTAGTATTGCATGACTTAAATTTGAAAAAAAAATTGTTTTATTTATTGTGTGTGTGTGCATGCATGCAGAGATCAGAGGACAACCTATAAGAGTCAGTTCTCTCCTCTACCATGTGGACCAAAGTCAGATCACCATAGTTAGAGGTAAGTACCTTTACCTGCTGAGCCATCTCAAAGGTCTGCATGGCTTAAATTTGAATAAAAATTACTTTCTAAATCCTAGAACTATACATACATTCTAGTTATGTACATATGTATAATATATATATATATACATATATGCAGAATATACTTTTATTTGCTGTCCTCAGAAGATAAAAGACCTCATTGAACACATTGGTGACTTTGACTAGATGTTCATCTTCTGTTAAAATTTTTTCTACCAGAATTTAGGGGAAAGTAGTGTCAGTAATGAAAGGATGAAGTATACTAATTTTAAAAAGATTTCCCCATTCCTCATTTAAATACACATTTTGTTAGACCTTGTCACTTCTTTAGAGTGTGGGAAAAGATGTAGGAACTGGGCCACAAGGGAGCCTGACAAAAATAGTGTCCAGGAGGCCATGTGTCCCTAATGACTATGGCCTTTGGCTTGGCAAAAACTTTGTCTCCCTACCCTCTTAGGTGGCTCTTGAAGACACAGTTTTTCTAATGTGGTTTTTTTTTTTTTTTCAGACCATGTCTGAATATTCAGGTGCCGCATTTTTTTTCTGACATGTTCTTTACCAGTTGGACAGTCTTGACCAAACAGGACATGTTTCCTCGTCCTGTTTGATTAAAGGGAAAGGAAAACCTACATTCTTCATTAAAGTAAACTTATTTTGGTCTATGATACTCACTCATTTTCCATTGTATTTTTTAACCTGGAGTATATAAAAGCTTTTCTGTCGATTTATTAATAGTATTAAAATACTCACTTTTTCTCACCACTTTTTAAGTACCCTGAATATTTGATACTGTCTGCTAGTGTACATGAGGTATTGGGTTTCTCCCCCAATGGTTTGTAAAGAATATATGCTTTCAGAAATGCATGAATTCATATGTCATTGCAACAAATACAAAGTACAGAGCTGGTGGATAGCTTAGTTGGTAAAGTGCTTGCCATGAGCCTGAAGTCCTAAGTTCAGTCCTCCAAACCCATATAAAAAAGCTCGTAATTCCATGGCTGAGCAAGCAGGAACAGGTGGATTCTCGTGCTTGCTGGCCAGGCAGCCTGCCCTAATTAGTGAGCTCCAGGCCAATTAGACCTTGTTTCAAAAAGTAGTGTGGCTGGAGAGTCGGCTCAGCAGTTAAGAGCACAGGCTGCTCTTGCAGAGAACCCAGGTTCAGTTCCCAGCACCCATGTGACAGCTTACAACTTTCTATTACTCCAGTTCCAGGGGACTCAGCTTCCTCTTCTGGCCTCTGAGGACATTGGGCACACACATGGTGCACATACATACATGCAAGGAAAGCACACATATACATAGAATACTATAAAATATAATAATAAAGGTGGATGGCTACTGAGGAACACACCTAGGGTGACCTCTAGGGTGTCTGTGTATGTGTGTTGTATATTTATATATGTATGTATGGGGGTTTTGTTATTTGTTTGTTTGATTTGGAGACATGATCTTGCTGTCCTAGAACTCCCTATGTATCTGAAGTTGGCCTTGAACTTGAAGTAATCCAACTGTCACAGTCTCCCAAGTGCTGGGATTTTAGGCATGAGCCACCATGCCTGGCTCAAAAATATTTTTTAAATCACTTTATTGCCAAAATAATAGATGACTGTTCTAGGTCATGTGGAAAGTGAAGATGACTAAATATTCTACAACCCGGAAATAGGCACTTAACATTTTGCTATTTAGTCCCCCCACCCCGCCTCACCCCTCATAGCTCACCAACACAGAGGACCAGTCATCAGATCTCAAGCTAAGTCACAGAGGCTTAACAGTCTGTAATCACATGACGTTCACTGCTCTTCTGTCTGCACACAGCATGGCAACACAGGCTTTACAGTCTGTAATCACACGATGCTCTCACCACTCTGTCCACACACACAGCATGGCAACACATGAATGGTGATTACTGGCCATAGTCAAAACCACTACATGAATACTGTCTGGTGCTCTGTTCTATTTTAAGAGCAGTTAAAAGTGGTAAAGAAACAATATAAAATGTATTCATGATAGATACTTCTCTCCAGTGGAAAAATACCAGAAGTGAAGTTCTCATTAGGTAATATGTGCTTTTTGTTTTGTTTTGAAACGAATTCCCATCAGAGTTGGTCAGTTCCCTTGAGAAGTATCTCTAGATGGGTTGGACAACATCTGATTTTACTTTTTGTCTTCCGATTTTAGAGTCTTTGAAACAGCTATGCCACAATGTGTTGCTAATGGGATGGACATGGTTATTACAGTCTGGGTTTTACTGTAACNCATTTTACTGACTTTGGCTTGGTTGTGGCTGTTGAAAGCATACATTAGAGCTTGGTTTTCTTAGGGTCTTTGAATTACTTGAATTTTGAAGATAGCTTTAGATCTAGGATCTGTTTTAATAAAAACAATAGGCATTCTTGTTAGGTAAGCCAGTTCTGTGATCCCTAGGACATCAGAGAGATGGCAGGGGACTTTGCTGCCTTGCTCTTGTGGCTGACCCCTTTCTGACACATGAACCAGGGAAATAGTTGATCCAAGGAATGCATAAATACCTTTTAATTGGAAAATCCCTTTCCAGCGAGTTCTGTTGGCACTTTGGGTTTGTTGTTCGTCGTGTTTGAGATGGTGGAGCTCCAGGAAAAAGGCAAATGATGATGTTCTTCCTGGTTTAAACAGAAAGTGTCTAAAGGGCAGTGACAACTTCTCTCCCAGGTTAACAGGGAAGTCTGAACTGGACCGGAATGGAGCTGGGCAGCACTAGGCGGGCTCCTTTACACAAATGGAATTCAGAAACTCCCAACCTGATGAGAATCTTTTCTTAGCAGGTGGCAGAAACCCATCAAGGGAAATGCTTGATAGCTNTGTCCTGCTAAAACTGGGTAGAGACCTCAGCAGGACCTCTAGGCAACTACAAATGTTGAGTCTTGACACTAGGGTGGCAGTCAGCCCAGGCATTGCCAAAAGGTCCCAGTGGCCCAGGCTGGAGGAGAACAGGGAGCTGGAATGTGGTCTTGGCTGGACTTCTGAGTGCCTGAGAGCACCTGTCACTATTTTGGGAGACCAGTGATGTCCAGAGGTATCAGTCAGGTGGCTTCTCTAAGAGGGGTCTGGTCCTTCTCACAGGACTTGACAACTCTGTGCTGTTAACTGTTCAGAGATTCCCAGCTTATCTCTGGGGTGGAGCTGAGAAAAAGGCCTCAGAGCAAAAACATTTAGGTGTCATTTGGGAAATAATGACCCCAGCACATAAAATCTACTAGTATGTGGTTAACCCATTCTGGTTTGTTTCTGAAGAGAACTTTAAAAAGATTTTTGGGTGGTGGTTTTAAAGGTAGGGTTTTTGTGGTTGATTTGTTTGCTTGTTTTAAAATCAAAACCCATTGCTAAAGGAATTCTTTTGAGTTTCCCTGATAATCAGATGGTTCTCACTCTGTTTTATTTTGCTTTTAAAGTATGTGTTCCTGACAGCATGAACACCAGTGTTTAGTGGAATTCTAAAAAAATCTTACTTCGTTCTTGAAGGGGAAAAGTATAGTGAGAGATCAGGCCAATTTACCATCTTATTTTAAAGGAGAGTTGTTTTATATATCAGTTGGATTTTATATGTATTTTTCTTGTGTTTTATTAGTGTTTGCATGTGTGCACTTATTATTAATTGTAACGTATATTATTGCTGGGTTGCCCTCTTGTGAAAAGAAGTTTGTTCATATAAAATTGTGACTTGCGTGGGTCATACTTCAGAATTGCTCCTCAATATTTTCTACTTTTAAAACAACTAGACATTTAATGTAAAGCATATACCAGTAGCTAGCCTGGTGTTGGAATGTTGGGCAGCTGTGCAGAGCAAAAGTCTCAAATGTGCTTGTTAGATAGGTTTTTTTGACAGAATGGAATGTAACAGCACGTGGTTAACCATTCCAGCTTGTTTTTGAAGAGGATTTTATTTTTTCCCAAATATTAACAATTAGAGAACAACACTTGATTTCTGCAAGATGTATTGCTTAGTTCAATTTTTCTTTTCCTGGTAGTAATGGAGCACATTAAAAACTAGAGTTGTCCTTTAAAATACACCCAGTTAATAGAGTGCTTTAAAAGTGCAGGCAGTGACCACCTGCCTAGGGCTTAGGGTCCACAGTCCAGAGTCCTTCTTTTGGATTTGATCATTCTTTTCCCTGTTTGCTCCTGCCTTATAGTTGATAAGTACTTAGCCTTTCTTTGAGCAATAATAATGCAGAGTATTTCTTCTAACATTGTGCAACATTCTGATATTTTAGGGGGACCAGTATGAGTTGTATCTTTTGGACTAGGCTGCATCCACACAGATGGTGGTCTGAATTTTTTTTTTTTTTATTCTTAGCAATGCATTGTTCGGAGTGACATGATGGGAATAAATGGCAGGTTTGTCGTGAAATGTAGCATTGTGTTACTTGATGTGTCTTTAGAGATAAATGGGATGTGATTCCAGCAGGACTGGGTAGAAACATTGGCATGTGTTGGAGAACTGCCCAAAGATTGGGAGCAAGCTGTGCAACAGGCACTAATCAACCTTGGCCTGCCTTAAAATAGCTGTAGGTTAACGGACTAGCTTGAAAGTTGTCGTTTTGCTTGAGCAAAGTTGTTCATTTACCAAGAAGTGGGGATGATTTCTCTNCTCTTTATTTTAGTGCTTTTTTAAATTTTGGTGGTCTTTAAAAGTATATGTGGGCAAATAATGATTCTAATATTTTCCATGTCAGTTCTTCTTTAAATGTTGGTGAACACTGAGCCTTTCTCTGAGCAGTAAGGTATCACATCCCTCCCCACTCAGAACAATATTCTGATGTTTGTTTGGGGTTCAATATGAGTTCAGTCTTTTGGACTAAGCTACCTCCATGCAAATGGTGGATGCATGGTTTTGCTGGGTTTATTGGTAATGCCTTTCCACACCTCTCTTTTATGCTTCCTTTCCATGCTTACCTACTTACTACAAAATATACTGATCTTCTGACTTAAATAAAAGTGGGGCCCTAGAAGTAAAAAAAAAAAAAAAGTCTTGTATTTTAGATATTTAATAAGGGGCATTGGGTATCATCCTGTGGACCTGTTTGTTTTTATATACATACTCATTAATGGTTTGTCTGCAATACTTGATACTGGCTACTATTGTATTATCCTGATTAGTTTTTTGTTAACTTGACCCAAGCTAGTGTAATTTGAGGAGTGAAAACCTCAATTGAAAACTGTGGCCATCAGATTGCCCGTAGGCAAGCTTGTGGGATGTGTTCTGGATTGATGATTGATGTGGGAGAGTCCAGCCCACTGTGTCAGGTGGTCCTGGGGTGTATAAGAAAGCAAACTTATATATCATATTAATTTTGTAACTGTGTTCTTTCAGTTCTTTCCAGTAGAAAGTCATGTTTTCCAAGCCAAAATAGTGAAAACAAGGTACCTTAGGGATCTCTCTTTAGGATGGTCCTGTACAGGTGCGAGACTGTTAGTGCCATGGGGAGAGCTGGGAATATCTGTAGTGGTGGGAGCTGCCTTTAGGGATACAGACAGCCAGTTAGTTTGAGGGTTCAGTAGATAAAATGCTTTTTAAAATGCAGTATTTGTATTAATGAGTGAAAACAGAAGCAGAACAGGGACTTCTTATGAAAACAGTGAATGAGCTCTGAGGGACTTCAGATAAACCAAGTTCCTTTTAAATTTTCTTGAAATATATAAGATGGCATTTAACAAATAAATGTAAAGTGTAATAGAAATTTGAATCTAGATATATTATAATTTTATAGTTAGNATATCTTATGAATAGCTGTTTCTTTCAGTGCTTTCTTTATGTTTTTAATGTATTCCAATTTTTTATTTTGGCTTTTCAAGACAGGGTTTCTCTGTGTAGCCCTGGCTGTCCAGGAACTCACTCTGTAGACCAGGCTGGCTTCAAACTCAAAGAGATCCGCTTCCCTTTGCTTCCCAAGTGCTGGGATCAAAGGCATGTGCCACCACCGCCCAACTGTATTCTAAATTTTGCTTATTTTGTTGCTTTCAATATTTCCACCTATGAAAGTGCCTTGTTCAGAGATTTATTGTTTATAATTATTATACCTTTTGGTCAATAAGTTGAATTTAGGTATGCTTTTAGAATGTATAAATATACTTTTTGTAACATGGAAAATATGGAGACNGCTTCTGTATTTTGGGGGTGAGTGTGTGGTTGTAGTGGTACTGGGGATCGAACCCAGGGCTTTATGCATTTGAGGCAAGGACTTTACCACTGACCTACATCCCAACCTCAAATAGCTTCTCCATATGTTTTGATCCTTCATTTTTAGTTGGATGATGCATTTTCTGTGGTACTGTTGGCAGTTAGAAAATGAATTGCACTTATTGATGTCCACTTTTTTGTTGTTTGGCCTTTCTGTTTTATTCTTGTCCTTCCGTTCTGATTTGAATGTGTCCTTGGATGATGGGAACTTTGAAGCTAGCTTCTCTATCCATAGGAAAGTACACTGAGTACTTGTTGAGTACACCATTACCTGCTCACTCGGCCGCCACTCCTTGGTTTATGCATTCCTTCAACCTTACAGGATATCTTTCATCTTTTTGGTCTGTATTAGCACAAGCTTAAAAGACAGGGAACAAATAAGCTGAGCATTAAAATATTCCAGACATTAAAAAACGTGGAATTTGCTTGTATACATTGGAGGTCGCAGGGAACAGACTCAGAATGTTAGCTGGCACTTGGTGCAGTGTGAAAGCAAATGGAATCTACTGAAATCTGCTGCAGATGGCAGTGGAGTGGACAGGTGAGGGCCACATGAAAGTCATACCATGGGGAGGTGGAACAACAAGTTGGCTTATGAAATGCAAGCCATTTCGATGTTTCTACAGCTGTTGTTGGCCAGCTGAAAATAAATGGAACTTGCTGGGATGGTAAGAGTTTTGCTTTCTGAATTGTCTTAGAGTAGTGCCTCAGATGTCTATGAAAATGTATATTATAACATGATTTAAAATGTTAGATAATAGCCCAATTGTCCACATTGGTAAATTAGAGGACATAATGCTACAGATGCCATACAGCTCGGTAGTTTAGAGTGCTGACTCTGGGCCATGCTATCTGTGTCTGAATCCCAGCTGCACCGTGTCCTTCATAAGCTTGAGCAAGTCATTAAGCCTTTTCTGCCTCGATTACTGTTCTGGCTAGATTTTATGTCAACTTGACACAAGCTAAATTCATCTGAGAGGAGGGAACCTCTCAGATTAACAAAATGCCTCCCTAAGATAAAGCTGTAGGCAACCTGGAGGGCATTTTTTAAAATTAGTGATTCATGAGGAGAAGGCCCAGTCCACTGTTGGTGGTGCTATCTCTGGGCTGATGGTCTGGTTCTATAAGAAAACAGGCTGAGCAAGCTATAAGGAGCAAGCCAGTAAGCAGCATTCTTCCGTGGCCTCTGCTTTAGCTTCTGTCTTTAGGCTACTGCCCTGACTTCCTTAGATAATGAACAAGGATATGAAAGTGTAGGAAAAATAAACCTTCACCTTCCCAAGTTACTTTCGATTGTGGTGTTTCATTACAGCAATAGTAATGTTAACTGAACAGTTACCTTCCCTATAGATGGAAGCGTTATATAGACCAGATAGGATTGTTGTTGGGAAGAAATAGGTTAATGGAAGTGATTAGGCTAATATAAACTTTAGAAATGAGAAGTTTTTAATACAAGGGGGGGAAGAAAAACATAAAGTGATTTAAATGGGAAGATCTGAAATAAATAAGAAAACACACACGACGCTCTGGGTGAGGGGTGAGAGGATCACTTGTGATTCTTGTTTCTGTTCTTCCCTGTGTTCCAGTGTTCTATAACAAATACGTACTTTTATAAGTTGAAAAAGTAAACCTTATTTTGAGAAGTGCCTGTATCCCTTGCAAACAATTAGAATGCTGATTTTAAGAGACTTGTATTCCTTCAAAGCTCATGGTGACAGTTAGCTTCCTTTTCATTCTCCATGCTTTCACATTNTTACAAAGGTCCTCAGAGGAATGAAACTCAAAACTCTATAAAAATTTTTAATAATTTATGTTTTTCCACTAATTTAGACTGTTAGTGTAGTAGAAAGATAGCAGACATAGTCATATGACTTCTGTTTGTTTTGGTATTAGGCAAGTTATGAAATTCAGTATGATCTGGGACCTGTAGGAGAGCTTTGAAAGGGAGAGATGTATGAAAGGGAGATGACGCCAGGTCTTCATCTGCTAGCCTTCACAGTGTCAAGACAAAGTACACAGTCTGAACACATCATTTCTCAGGGTCTGGCACATTAAGAGCACTTATTATTGACATTACTATTCTCACTGCCCTAATGTTTTCCTCTGCCTCCCCAACTTTGCAAAGAAACTTGATCACTCTAAATTTGTCACTAACACCCTGATGTTTTTTAACTTGCTGATTGCCACGGCGACTCCAGTACAGTCTGTGTAGCATGTGGAAAAACGTGCTCATAGGCCTGAGGCTGAGGCTTCAAGGAAGCTCTGCTCCTGGAGGGCTTGGCTGTTCCCCAAGAAGGAGGTGTACTCTATGCTTCACGGCCACAGTGACCCGGGGTTATCTTTTCTTGCTGTCAGTTTCTTTTGTTTCTGTCCTGCTTTCTTATGGGAAACATCAGTCAAGCCTGCAGCAGTTCTCAGGAACTGGACCGGAGAGTGACCCCCCCTACTGTCACACCACCACCTGATTATGGCTCAAGCCCGGGACCGACCCCAGGGCCATCCGAGGGTCCACTTTTGTGGGCTGTCTAGAGAGTTTTGCATGAGAATAAATCAGCTGGAGATTATATGACCCAATTGCAAATCAGCAACAAGAGACTGGGACAGTAAAGATGGAGAGGGTTAGGAAAGTCCTAGATAACTCCACCATCACTGATTCATATGGCCACCCCATAAAATCAGAAGAATATTTAGCAAGAAACTTGCATAAAAATCTCAAAAGGATATGTCATGGGAAATGGCAGTGGCTCATAGGGGACAGGTGGTGGGACCCTCCATAAAGAAAAAATTCCCTGAAGAAAATAAAAGGTATTCTTAATCCTTTGCCTTATACAGGAGTCTATGATGAGTTAGGAAATAGATGAGTAAATTACATGAGAGAAAAGGATTCCTATTACACCTTGCCACTTATGGAAAAGCTCAGGAGAAGCAGGNCCCCTTGGTGTCTGCTCTCCAAGGAACAAAGAGATAGCATACTAAAACAACTTATGCCAGCTTTAGAATGGATAAATTATAATANATGGAGAAGAGGTAAGAAATATTGGGAATATATACCAGAAAAAACATAGACAATAAAAAGATTGGGGTGATCTGTGGCAACAAAGAAAGATAGAGAATGCCTATAGCCTCTTTCTCAAAAGCAAAAAGACTAAGAAGGGAACTAAGGGCTTTCAAGTGCTAACCACACAAGCTGCGGGCACCTGGCATGGACTCCCTCCCCTATTGTCCATTACATTTGTGATTAATAAGTTTCTCATGTATTTTACACAATACTGAATGATTGTTCTTGGGGATATCTGAGCGTGACCAGGGTACAGTCTGATTTATTGGGGAAAGTACGTGTCCATGAAGATTGTGTATTCAATTCTAAGTTTTCCTTTTTACTAACTCTCCATAAAAACGCTGTGCTTAGCAACATTAAACACAGTCAGCTTTTCAGTTCCTTTGAGTCTGTGGCTTTCTGTCATCTCATCGATCCTCACCCACCTGAGTACCAGAAACCCCCGGTTCTCCTACCCGACTGAGTCAGTCTGCGGCAGCTGATCTTTATTTAGTGCTCGGTTTTAAAATTCTGCATACCACACTGAACTATTTGTTTGTTTTGTTTTGTTTTATTTTTCAAGACAGGATTTCTCTGAGTCCTAGGTGTCCTGGAACTCACAGACTTATGCCACATGTCTGTCATAGGATGGCAGGGTCTTGTTCTCAGTCAGAAACTCTGGCTGACAGGGTGTGCAGAGTTAGATTACCTGGCCAAAAGCAGTCATGAACTGAGCCCCACTGCAAGGAGAGCAGGCAAGAATAACCCAAAAGAAACTGGATATGTGTGCTCTTTAGAAGTTGCTAACAAGACAGCTTGTCGATAATAGGATGCAACTGAGGATTTCCCATCAACTTCCTTAAAAAGCACTAGTTTTTCAGTATGTTAACATACTGTTACGTAAAAAGGACATTTCATTAGAAAATAATTGGGAGTTGTAGGCTGAGTAAATGTAATGTTTCTTAAGTGAAGGACTTACAGAGCCTGTAGGCATTGTAGAGGGAAGAATGACATCCATGTTCCCTAAACTTACCTGACCTTGGAATTGTTAGTTATTTTTACCATAGTCTGTCCTGGGCATTCAGTTTAATAGAATTTATAGTATAGCTTTTCTCATAAAAAGCACAAATATTAGAAATATATTTTAAGTATCACCTGCTTTGGGGAAAAACTCTGTTTTTGCTGTTAGAACAGTTGACTATTTGAAGAGCTGGAATTCTTCTATTACAAATTAGACTCTAGGCAGGGTTATTAAATTGTGGGCAAGGTAGGTACTTGTGGGTGAGTACTTGTTCATGTGTGTGCAGATACGTGTGCATGTGCTTGTGGAGGCCAGAGCTGATGTTGGGTGTCTTC
>LZPO01035091.1:0-23223 GCA_001675575.1 Neotoma lepida | reverse complement strand
AATGAATTGTTTGTAGGAACTTGTGCTAACCAGGCTTTGGGTGCTGGTAGTTATTTGGAGAAAACATTCCTTACTTTACTCTTGACAAGAGAGTAGTTTGCCGTCACATCAAATATTGATTTGCATGATGGGTGGAGGTATTTGGCTTAATTGTCATATGTTATTGTTTGCAGGTGAATAGTTGCTACTCAAGGTAGTAGTGATTTTCAATTTAACCCTTACTGGTGTCACTGAAGAACTTTAAACACTGGTCTCATTTTCCAGAGGAGTCACTTGACTTGCCTAGGGTACAGCATGGCACAGGGACTTGGGAGAGGTCTCTGGGTGTTTTTTATGCAGTGCCATGCTGTGGAACAATCTTTGTACACTGTAAATATGTATTGCTCTCATTGTTAATAAAAAGCTGATTGGCCAGTAGCTAGGCAGGAAGAGATTGGATGAGACAGCGAGAGTCCTGGGATGCAGAAGGGCAGTCAGTGAAGAAGAGAGCAGACATAGAGGGAGCATGAATGTGCCATGCTAATAGAGGTACCACCATGTAGCAGAGCATAAATAAGGAATATGGGTTAATTTAAAATGTAAAAGTTAGCTAGTGACAAGCCTGAGCTATCAGCCAAGCATTTACAATTAATTATGAACTTCAGTGTGTTTATTTGAGAGCTACAGTGCCAACTTACAGTCTACCCTTTGACCTGTTCTCACAATGAGGGCCTATCCTGTGTTGTCTAGTAGAATAGCCATAAGCCCCAGGTGTCTAATTATATTTAAATTAATCCAAACTAAGTAAAATTAGATATTCTGTTCTCAGGCATCCTGGCTGCCTTTCAAATGCTCAGTAGCCCATCTGGGTCATGGCTCTGTATTAGACAGTACAGAGAATTTTATATCCTGGCAAAAATTTGTGTTGGATAGCTTACATCTAGGATGACTGTAGGATGTCAACAGAACATGGGAGGAGCTATGAACATTTGAGAAGTCTAACACAGGAAGGGCAAACTTAGAATAGAGTTAATCCAGTAGGATTTGCCAGCACATCTTGAATTACCACATATTTTTTAAGCAGTCTTTTTCTCAATGAACTTTTTGGCAATAGAAGCCCTGGAGCAGTTGGTACAGTGGATTTTGTATCAATATCATAGGAAGTTCCCACTTAAAGCAGGCTGGCCTAAGATGTGTGGCCAGAACCAAGGTCAGGTAAATGTAAACTTAGGCAGGCCATGGCAACAGGAGATAGAAATGATTACCTCCTCTTACCTTCTCACCCACCAACTCCATCCCCACCCGNGGTTTCTCATTAGTTTGTAGGAGTCAAGGACAGGGCTAACACGTTTCCATTAACTTCCACTGTAGACTCCATCTTCTTGGGGGTCCAGAGTCCAGGGAGGTGAACAGATAAGAGTCACACTTAATTTTTTTAAAACACTAACATAAGATTTAAGCATACTAAAGCTATGAAAAGAGAAAGATTAGAGGAAAGGGAGTATACTAAAGCATGTGGATTATCTAGGTGGTGAGAAACCATCCCTCTGAGAGGCTGTCTTGAAGCTATCACTTGGCCTCAAAGCTCTTTGCAGGGCCTGCTTCACACTTTTATTTTGGGCATTAGCATCTCCTCAGAAGCAGTTTCTATGTCTTTTCCTGAGCCTACCAAGAAGAAGACTGTAAGTGTTGAAGGGCACAGAGAGTGAATAGGCAGAGCTCTGAGAGTGGACAGGTCAGATGCACACATGTGTAGTCCAGGAGTGGAGCCCCAATGGTGTATTAGGTTTTGTAATTGTTTGAGATTTTTCTATTTTGCTGTTGTCTGTTAGTATCTTACTTTTCTAAGACACAATGACTAAGGCAACTTATAAAAGAAAGTGTTTAATTTGGGCATATGGTTTCAAAGGATTGGAGTCCATGATGGCAGAACAAAGGCATGGCAGCAGAAACAGCTGAGAGCTCACATCCTGATCTGCAAGTAGGAGGCAGAGAGAAAAAACACTAGGAATGGAGGGAGCCTTTTGGAACCTCAAAGCCTGCCTCCAGTGACACACCTCCTCCAACAAGGCCATACTTCCTAATCCTTACCAAACAGTTTACCAGCTAGGGACCAAGTATTAAAACATATGAGACTATGGGGGCCATTGTCATTCAAATAACCACAGCTGGTAACCTGTGGTGAACTCTCAGTGCCTGCTGTAGACTTAATTTCCTCTCATTGACCCACTGGTCAGTTTTGATAGACTTCTACCCAAATACTTGGTTTTTGTAAATGATAACCACACTATAACCACATTATTGACCACCTCACCTTCCCTGAGGAATTAACTAATTGGGACCCTAGGACTATTATATGCTTAGGGGTTGTACCCTTACTTCAGCCCTGCCTTTTATTTTTTTTACTAAAAGGAAGTGTTTAATTTGGAGTAGAGTCCATGACCATCAGTGTGGGGAGCATGACAGCAGACAGGTAGACATGGTGCTGGAGTAGTAGCTGAGAACTTGATTCAGAAGCACAAGGTAGAGAGAGCTAACTAGGAATNGTGTGGTTGTTTGAAACCTTGAAGTCAGCCCCCTTTGTCCAAAAAGACTATACCTCCTAATCATTTCCAAACAGTTCCACCAGCTGGGGACGAAATATTCAAATATATGAGCCTATGAGGCCGTTCTCATTCAAACCACCAGACCCTATGATGTTCATTTACTAATCNGTGTCTTCTGGGAGTAGTGTTACCCTCATATTAAGGCTGGATGAGGCAATCCAGTAGGAGGAAAGGGGTCCTAAGCACAGGCAAAAGAGTCAGAGACACCCTCACTGTTAGCATTCAGGCATCTGTATTGGCCTGCCTTTAGGGTCCTGACAGGATACATCCTCAGCTGCAGCCACTAAGAGCACCCACTGTGTGCATTCGCTACATTCCCTTATAAAAGGCAGGCCCTGCCTGGCTTTTGTCTCTCTCTCTCTTCCTTTGCTCTCATCCCCAGGGACCAATCTCTGCCACCTTCTCTGCCCCTCCTCTCCCCTCCCCTCAATAAACCTCCCACATGGGCCCGGTTGTATGGTGTGACTCCTTCCCCCTGTTTTTAAAATAACAACACTCACTCCCACTGTTAGGAGTCACACAAGAACACCAAGCTACATAGCCATAACATATATGCAGAGCACTTAGCTTTGACCTATACGGGGTCCATGATTGTCACTTTAGTCTCGGCGGGCCCCTATGAGCCCTGCTTAGTTGTTTCTGTGGGCCATGTTCTTGTGGTGTCCTTGCTCTCTCTGGCTCCAATAATTCTTCCTTCTCCTCTTCTGTGGGGCTTGCTTGGCTCCCCCTAGTGTTTGGCTGTAGGTCTCTGCATCTGCTCCCATAAGTTGCTGGATGAAGCCTCTCTGATGACAATTAGGCTAGGCACCAATTTATAAGTATAATAGAATTATCAATAGGAATCATTTCATTGCCTTTTGTTTTCATTTGTTTGTTTTGCAGTCATGTTTGGTTCTATCCTGGGTCTGTAGGCTATCCAGCCTCTGGTTCCTGGCAATCCAGGTAGTGTCAAGCATAGGCTCCCTCTCAGAGGCCTCAAGTTGGACCATTCATTGCTTGGCCACTCCCACAGGTTCTGCACCACCATTATTCCAGCACATCTTGCAGGCAGGACAGATTGTAGGTCCAAGGTTTTGTGGCTGAGTTGATATCCCAGTCCTACTGCTGATTATAGAAGATGGTTGGTTTAGGCTCCATATCTTCCATTACTAGGAGTCTTCTCTAGGGTCCCTCTTGTAGATTCCATGGAGTTCCCATTGCACTAGGTTTCTATATCTCCCCTGAAATGCGCCCCCAATTCCAGTTGTCTCTCACGGTACTCTCTCCTTTCACACCCTGACAGCCTGTTCCCTCCTGTTCCTATCCCTGCCAGCCTCCAGTCCACCCATAAAATCTATTCTATTTCCCCTTCCCAGGGAGATCCATGCGTGCGTTTCATGTCCCTGTGTCGTTCCCCCACCCTTCCCCCCCGGCCTTGAGCCTTCCTTGTTACTTAGCCTTTCTCGGTCTATGGATTGTAGCACGATTATCCTTTACTTAACAGCTAATGTCCACTTATAAGTGAGTACATACCATGTTTGTCTTTCTGGGTCTGGATTACCTCACCCAGGATGAGTTTTTCTAGTTCCATCCATTTGCCTGCAAATTTCATGATGTTGTTGTTTTTAATAGCTGAGTAATACTCCATTGTGTATATATACACCACATTTTCTTTATCCATTCTTTGATTGAGGGACACCTAGGTTGTTTCCAGGTTCTGGCTATAATGAATAAAGCTGCTATGAACATAGTTCAGCAAGTGACCTTGTGGTAGGATGGAACATCCTTTGGGTATATGCCCAAGAGTGATATAGTTGGGTCTTAAGGTAGGTTGATTCCCTGGCTGGCCTTGAATTCACTATACAGACTCAGGATAACTTTTGTCTCCTAATCCTCTTGATTCCACTTCTCCAAGTGATAGATCTTCCAAGTCAGAAAGTATTTGAAAGATCCTCTCTGTTAGTTAATTCAAGTGGGGTCTACAAAGGGGGAATAGGAAATTCAAACAGTCTTGAGTCCACTGAGATGGTGACAGAATTCTTTCAGAGGTTATGTTTTCCAAGAAATTTCTTATAAGGAATAACTCTGGAATGACTAGGCTGCTAACCTACCATGTCTGTCACCTCAGTAGTGGATGTATTTATTTGCACTAAGTTGACCACATCAACTGTGTAAAAGATGAGTGAGGGACTTTAATCAGAACATTAAGCAGTTCCTGGGATCTGTTGATTCTGGAGCATAACACAATATGGTGTAACTGTTCAGAGGAGAGAGCAGTCCTTGGCATGGTGGTGTGATCACAGAGTGAGCATGTCTTACTTAGATAAAAAATGGAAAGATAGACAGCTCTTGAAGGAAGAGGAGGCTTGATGTGACCCTTAGGAATGACTGTTAGCTGGAAAGATTAGAAAACTGTTTTCACTCAGCCAGGAAACAAGAACACTGTTCTTTGAGGACCTTCTGTTATGAGTGGAGCAGAGAGAGATGTTGAAGAATGAGGGAGCTAAGGAAAGGCAAAAAGCCCCCTCCTTGAAAGATGGAGGAGGACATTGAAAGATTTTAGGCTGGTTTTGTATGTCTTTCAAAACTTACTCGAGGGCAGGAAAGAAGGGTCAGTTGTTAAGAGCACTGGTGCCTTTTTCAGGGACCTGGGTTTGAACCAGATACGGCAGTTCATGACCATCTGTAACTCCAGTACCAGGGGATCTGATGCCCTCTTCTGGCCTCTGTGAGCACCAAGCATCCAGCAGTGCACGGACATGCATGCAAGCAAAGTACCCATACACATACAGACAATAATAAACATTAAGAACTCTAAAACCCCAGTTGAACTATGATGTGAGATGTCCTTCTGTACACTGCAAATATGTGTTACTTTTATTAGTTGATGAATAAAGCTGCTTTGGCCTATGGCAGGGCAGAATATAGCTAGGTGGGAAAGCCAAACTGAATTCAGGGAGAAAGAAAGGCAGAGTTGAGAGAAACACCATCCAATCGCCCAAGAAGCAACATGCCAGCAGACCGGTAATGCCACGGCCACATGGCAATACATAGATTAATAGAAATGGGTTAATTTAAAAGTAAAGAGCTAGTTAGTAATAAGCCTGAGCCATCGGCCAAGCATTTATAATTAATATAAGCCTGAGTGATTATTTTATGTGTCTATGGACCGGGTGGGATGCAGAAAAGCTTCCAACTACAGAACTACATTGTAGAAGAGGATGAGTTTTTGTAGTTGCTCAGAGTTCTAAGTAGAGAAACTAATCAGGTGACTGTGGCAACAATTCAGCTGGGAAATGCTGCTGGGCATGGTGGGGCAAATCCCAGTGAGGCAGGCGGATCTCTGTGAGTGACTTACCCTTTTAAGAGGCTATTTCCCTAGTTCATTTAAGTACTTGTCTGCTCGCTCTGTCTGTCTGTCTGTCTACCTACCTACCTAGCTAGCTACCTATTTATTTTGAGTTAGAATGTTATACAATGCAGTTAGATATGGCCTGTAAATAATGATCCAGGCACTCCACTCCTACATACCTGCCTTAGAATACCTAAGAAGAAAATAAAACAAGATGAAAGAAATGTCCCCTCACAAGTGAGTGGATAAATGAAAATGTTGGTGTATGCATTGTCATTGCTGAATCCCAGAAGTATTATGCTGAGTGAAGTATCCAGGTCAGTGAGCTATATGTCTGTTTATGTAGAAAATGCAGATTACAGCAACGAGATGCAGTTGTAGTTGTGTGGGGCAGGAAGCACAGGGAAGCTTTATTGTGGTGACTGTTTCTGAGGTATGTATGTATGTCAAAGCTTACCAAACTGTGCAATACACAGTTTAGTCTGTGTTATACCCTAATAAAACTATTGTTTTTTTCCTGAAGAGTGCTCAGACAAGCCTCCTCTCCACTTGTCCACCCCCCTGACTGTTGTATCCCACCCAACCTGCTTACTGTCAAGAACAGGGCAGGAGTGGGCCACCAGCTGCCATTCTGTGAGCCATGCCACAGAATGGTGAGAGGACTGGTGTGCAGTCAGAAATCCCCAGAGGAGTCAGATACTGTGAACATGATTCTGTGAACATGCTGAGCCTGGAGACACTGAGGATCTGTCATGGGGCATGGGACTTGTGTGAACAGCCTACATTTTGGAGTTTTGTTTTGAAAACCTTTTGTCATCATGGATAGGTAGTAAGCAGCCAAAGGCTCTTGACTCTGGGAGAACGAGCAGTCAGGAATTTGGGGTTCAGAGCTGAAGAACCCTCAGGGGATGCTTGTCCTCCATCTGTCAAGAATATTCTTGTTGTAGAGAACCTTGTTACCTAANNCGGGTCTGTCTTGCCAGACTGCTGGTATGTCCAAGACACTGCATGCCACACTGGAATCCCACCTGCACAAATACATAAAATTTTTCATATCAGAAATAAAGTATTCTTTGTAGAATAAACTAAAGAAAATGTAACTTAAAAAAACAAGGAATTTTAAATTGTCTTTAATCCCACCTCCCAATTCTAACTACTTTTAAATTGTTTGCATATTNTGTTTCAGATAAGTATATATTTTAAAATAAAAGTAGAATCACAGGCTCATACATTGTTACTTCCTATTTTATCTGAACTTTTTGTCCCATGTTTTATATAGACATAGAATATTGCTTTTAGTGTACATATTGCATATCTTGTGACTCATTTAATTAAAATCCCTTTTGGGTTTTGTATTTTCCTAAAAAATCTGGGAAAATAAATTACTTTTATTAACAATCAAGTAAACTAATATATAGCTAATTAAGATTATATTGAGGGATATAATTTCTCAATTTATATTACAGAAAATTGGTCTTGACATAGTAGACATTTTAACCAAAGGAAAGGGAAGTAGTGCCTTCGAGAAGTCAACATAACAATGGTGCTTTGTTATTGAGTGATCATTATTTCATCTGTGGTAGGCACAAAATAAACTTATCAGTGTGCATTGCTTTATTCTCTAAGGAAGAGTTCCTGTGCATTTCAGATACATTGAAAAGTTTAAATCAAAGTAATAGCAAACATTTTTAATGCTTTTTGTTCCATGTATTGTTAGATGTGCGTTCATGCACATGCAGAGTGCTAATGTGACATTCTGTATCTGTAGGGCAGTAAATTTCCTTCTAGAAGTTAATCTAATAACAGGAGAGCATTGTAGTAATACCATATTTACAAAAATGCTATTGTAAATAGTAAACAGTTGTGTATTCTGTAGCAGGGGTTTGGTTAAATAAAGTATGAAACATCTAGAGATATCCTGAGGATGTTGTACCTCCATACAGTGATAGTTTGGCCTATGTTTCTGAAAATAGTTGTTCAGGAAATAAAATGGGGATAAACATACAGTGTGAAATGAAGGGCTGACATGTGTACACTTCATGCTCTTTGTTGCTAGTCTTGGACCCCTTATGAGGAAACCAGCACAGCTGCTTCTCTCTGTTGTCCTGTGGCCTAAAAGAAACTCATCACCTGGGAATGCATAGGATAGCCTGTCCACCTGGGGTTCAGTGAGATGCTTTGACAGTGATCATCACAAGAATGCCTGTCTTAAAAGAGGGGGAGAGAGAAGTCATTTGTTACATAGCCTATGCTGACTTCATTTAATAGGTACAGCAAGAAAGTGCAGCCATAGCCTAAAACACGAAGCCTTCCACAAAGCCCATTTCTTCCTTGCTCAGTTTACCACAGGATTCCCTTCTTGCCTCTCCATGCCAAGGCTTTGCTTTTTCTACACAGTTTGCCTGTCCTGGGTCTCCTTTCTCTCGGGTACTTGATAATAGATGCTGGTTGTTTGGATTTGGAGTTTATAGTGAACCTGATATGTCACCCTTTGAGTAACTGAACTTTAACAGCTGCCTTTTCCTCAAGGGAACAACTAACTTGTTTGTGGCTTGTAGGAGTCACACCCTTCACTATCAGCCCACAAGGGCAGCTTACCCTGAGTCCCTTTCTAAGCCATAGAATGAAAGGTCATCGTGATACCACCTAAAAATTGTTCCTTGTACTATAGGAAGAACTTTGTGTGGAACATTTCCTACATTTTGAAATATTGCTACAGACATTTGGGGAACTGCATTTGGGAAGGGCTACCCTTTGGCTGAACTCTGCTCCAGAATCCATAGCTAGGTGGTCTGGGCACTACTAGCAGGATGGATGAAATTGTGCACCAGTGATCTCACAGCTGGAGACCGTTTCTCTCAGCACCGAGCCAAGAGAAGAGTAGAAAATAACAGAGAAAACAAACAAGCAAAAAAGGGGCTCCTCATTAGAGTCCCGTCTGAAATGCCTATTGTGTTATGCTTGCTTAGGCTGAGAGTACACTGTGAACATGGGGCTGCAGCATCTGGAACCAAATCCAGATGAAGAGGCAGCAAGAGAGTGGGTAAAGAGCAAGGAGTAGGGCCTCAAGGATGTACCACTGGGAATGTTCCTGAGCCACCCTGTTCAGCACAGTACCCATGGAACACAAGTGGCTTCTAAGTGCATATGACTGGTGCGGTTGAAAAGCTGAGTTTTAAAATCTATTTTAATTTTACTTAATTTAACTAGCTGTACAGGACATGTCATGACCATTTTGTACAGCATAAAATAGACTCAGAAGCTAGACCCGTAAGGCTTAAATCCCAAGTCCATGGCCTTTTCTGTTGTTCTCTTGTTGTCCCCTTCCTGACTGCTGGCTTGCAGTTTTCTGTTTGTGCTTGCAGTCAAGGGTTTCCTGAGACCACTACTCTCTGCACAGGCTTGGGTAGTGTTGCTATTTGTTTTTTTGAATTTGATCTGCCATCTGTTCTTTCAGTTCTAGTTCTGCAGACTTGACTATGAACCATGTGGTTGGTGGGAATTGAACTCAGAACCTCTGAAGAGCAGCCACTGCTCTTAACTACTGAACCATCTCTCCAGCCCCTGATTTGGCTTCTTTTTAATAAAATAGTGGAAATGCTAATTTCCTGGTGTTTAATTTGTATTCTTTAAATAAAAGTTGGGAACCCAAGTTGGTCCCTCCATTTGTTTAATTTTTGCTGGTTAATGAGATTGAAAAATTTGTGCTTAGACCGTACAGCTCCATTTGGCTCATATAAACCTTAGAGAGAAAATAAAGACTCCAATAACTATGAAAGTCTCTGAAAGTGAGAGGTCTTTGAGCCATAATTGGCTTCACAGGAAGTAGATATGAGAGATAGGTAGCTGATTATTTGCTTCTCGATCTACTTCTGCTCTTGCTAAGTACAGGGAGGAGAGAGAAGAGGCCAATCTGCTTCTACATTATCTACATTACATTAAAACATTATCCTGGCCCAGCATCTGATACAAGAAAAGTTCCAGTTGTCTCTAAATGATGTTCCAAAAATAGAACATCTGCAATTATTTAATTAAATTAATAAAGGCTGCAGGTAATAGAATGAATATGGAAGGTATTTTTCTGGCAGATAGAGAAACCTTTACATCTGCACATGATTATGAACCCCCTCTTGTTGCTTGGCTTTCGTCCTTCCTTGAGCCTACATTTCTCACTAGGAGCTAATAGTGCATAATAATAAAACCCTGGCTGGCAGCCAGTACACAGTTTTGGCTAACTTCTCCAATGTTTGTGAAGTAGAAAAAGCCATGCAGCTGTTAGACTGGGTCCTTTCCAGTGGAGAATGGGCTTCTCAGATGAAGGTACAAATGGTAATTGAAATGTAATCAGTATTTTTGGCATCTTGGTATTATAATCCTTTCTACTTTTTGTTGTATTAATTGTTCATTTCTTAGGGTATTTTTTGTGTTTTTCTCTGGTCTATAATCTACTAAAAGTGATGGAATGAAAATGTTTTCAGCCAGGCGGTGGTGGCATACACCTTTAATTCCAGCACTGGGGAGGCAGAGGCAGGAGGATCAAGGGCAGCCTGGCCTATAAAGTGAGTTCCAGAACAGCCAGAGCTGAAACCCTATCTCGAAAAACAAATAAACAAAAAAAAAAGTTTTAGGCCTTTTTTTTTCCTTTTTTAAATGACTAAGTAGTAACATTTGTTAGCTTATTTTAAATAGCCACATAATTATACATAAGATACCTTCCTGTAAGACTCAGGTTTCAAATAGCAAAAGAAAGAGATCTAAGATGTAGAGTGCCTGAATTCTAAAACTGGCTGGAAGGTTCCAAAATAGGCTATACATTCCTTGTGCTCCCAGTGTTTTGGTTTGGGCCGCTGGAGATAAACTTGTTCTGATCAGTGAGGAGGTTGGATGTGTGCAGGTATGATCAGTGGGATGTTCTGATCACTAGTTCTGATCAGTGAGGAGGGTGGGATGTGTGCAGGTAGTTTCATTGGTACTTGGGGCTTGCAAAGTGTTTTTAGCAGAAGGAACCCAGCTGCCGAGCAATTCCCCAGCCTTTGGTGACATGCTTTAAAGATGCCAGTGGCCTCCAGACCTGAGCCAGCCCAGCTAAACCACTGTCTTCACTGGTGTTTGAGATGTGCTGTTGGGATGCAGTGACAGTCTCACACCCTTCTCTCTACAGAGAAGGAATAAGGTGATGGGCAGCTAGGTGGCTTGGCCCACATCCCCTGCAGGGGCTGACTTGAAAATGGGATGGCCTATTTCCATAAGGGATCTTTGGTGACCTCTCAGTAGGCTAGTAGACTGCACTGCAAAGAATTGTGTTGAACAGCTGCAGAGAGCAGGACTCTGGTTCCCTGGTAAGGAGGTAGACTCACCCCTGTCCTCATCTTGCCAGGAAATTGCCTTCTGTAAGAGATGGAGACTGCCTTCTTTTTTTAAATAAAATTTATTTTCATTTTATATACATTGGTGTTCGTGCCTTCATGCATGTCTGTGTGAGGCTGTCAGATCCCCTGGAACTGGAGTCACAGATAGTTGTGAGCTGCCATGTGGGTGCTGGGAATTGAACCCGGGTCCTCTGGAAGAGCAGTCACTGCTCTTAACTGCTGAGCCATCTCTCCAGCCTATCTTTTGTTTTTTAGAGAAACAAATATGTAATTAGTTAAGATGGTATCTTTGATACTGGGTGCTGTTCATTCTGGGATGAGCATCTCAGAAAAGCAGGTCTCCTTTATCTTTGTACAAACCTTTTCTCCCCGTTTGGGTGTATTGCAGGTAATTTTCCGCAGTGTTTGCCTTAACTGACCATTCCTAACACCATATATATCCATTAAGGATAATTTAAGTCTGTCACCTGGTACAGGTGAGGGCTGGGGTACCCTGAGGTTAGAAGGGTTAGGCTTTGTAGAGTGGGTGTGTCTGTTCAGTCCATCAGGCTATGGAGGCTTTATCTGGAGCACCCTTCTTACAGCGCATCTACTCCACACCCCTTGATGTGTTAATGCTCCTTGGTGTTTCTTTCGGTCAGATTGATAGAAGTTGGTAGCTGGGTGTCCCTTGCTGGCACAGAGCATTGGAGTTACTGCCCTAACTTNAGGCTAGAGACTTTGGGCAAAGAAAAGCATGGGGGAGGAGCCTGAGGAATGGTGGAAAGTGAGAACTAGGATATGTTTTAGAAAAAAATAGATTGTATTTTTGGTAAGTATTTGTAGCTTTCTAAAAATTTGTGTTTTAAGTGATGATTAACATAGTTTTAAATGTTTGACATAAAAACATTTATTTTTGTATAGCAGGCCTGGTTTTATAGCAGGCTTTGGTTCATTTCCAGACCTGTCTTTTATTTTTATGACAACATCCATCTCCAAATGTTAAACTCAGGAAGAATATGTGTGTTTCTCTTTTCTGGATGTCAAAGAATTCCTTCCCTGCCCAAAACACTCACCCCCCTCTTAAATGACACTCTGTTCCCACAAGCCCCCACCTCTATCTTCTAGCCAAGGAGGCCTCAACTCCTCCATCTTCTGGAAGCTGATGGTGAAGGCTTGTTAGTGTTGTCGGGAGCCAGTACAGAAACTAAGGAATGTACATCATAGTGGGCAAATGCATCCGTTTTGTGCTCTGGAGATGGTCAGAAGGGTCTGGCTTTACCTGCTCACCCCTCTTCTGTGGAGGATTGGCATATACAGAGAAGGCTGGTCCTAACATAACACCTGTTTCTGGCAGTAGGAGCAGAATAGAGGTGGAAGAGATCTCCTGCTGTTTAGAGGAAGAGAAGTAAGTACTCACTTTATTTAGAGAGTGCATTTTGGGACTGTGTGTACATGGTTGAGGGTGCAAGTGAACTCACTTTATTGAACACCTTTGTAAACAAACTCATACAGTAATGTACAGAATCCAATTCTGTTGGATTCCACACTGAGTATATTTTTTTTCCAGTTCTTTCAGATTGTGATGCGGTTTAAGCAAATTGTAGAAACAGAAGTTTGATAGTGTTAAAATGGTTTTTCTGGGATTGTCATGTTCTCCCTTTTGAGTGTCACAAGCCAGCTTTTATGTAACTTTTATTTGAAAGACTACAAATGTCCAAGTCAGCTTGGGAAGCACTCAGCAAGCGCACAAAGGGAAGGCTGAGGATGTGCTCAGCCAAGCAGTAAGAACCACGAGTGGCCTCTGAGCAAACTTCCTAAGTTAAACCTGGACATTAGGGCAACCAGTCAGTTTGTAAAGGGGAAGTGGTCTTATTTAAAATAAATATTACAGGCAAATCAAGTGAAATCAATATTTCTTTCGTTCTAAGAATCACCCATCCTGCTTTGAACCAGGTGAAAGTAAATTTCTCATAAAAATTCATCCTTTGCTAAATGAATCTGCATAAAGGGCAGGCTGTCCTCATATAACAGTGATTTTTTTTTTGTTGTTGTTGTTGTTTTGTTTTTTTGTTTTTTCGAGACAGGGTTTCTCTGTGTAGCTTTGCGCCTTTCCTGGAACTCACTCGGTAGCCCAGGCTGGCCTCGAACTCACATAGATCTGCCTGCCTCTGCCTCCTGAGTGCTGGGATTAAAGGCGTGCGCCACCACCGCCCGGCATTGTAACAGTGATTTTTACTGGGGTCCAGGATTCATATGACTTTGGCAGAAATAGAATCTTTTTGTGTTTCATAGTTAGATGCTGGGTGGTGACATTCTGCCACCTGTCATTCATTGTGAGATTGTTTTTGAGTATTTGCTGTGGCATGGGTACTGGTTATATGACATTGTCCAGAACAGGTAGGATCCTGTACCTTGCAGGCCTATGTGCATAGCAGTAATGCTTGATATACTGTTGCTGTTTGTGGCAATTTCACATATTTTCATATAATCTTTATTCCAGAAAATTGAGATTTGCATTTTACTTGATAAATTGCCAAGAATTTTGGCACTGGGCTGCTCCAGTGCCAAAGAAAAAAGCTTCCAAAGAGAAAGTCTGTTCTGTGGCTGCTCCTCTGTTGTTCAGGAAAGCACAGTTTTGGCTTACTACGCTTCACAACAAATAAAGCAGTTAAATGCCAAACTCACTGAAACTCAGGGTTGGTGTTTTGCCATTGGTACTGTTAGAACTATGTTTTGATGTTACTTAAAACTGTTTGGAAGTAAGTGTAAGGTTGAAAAGACGTTTTATAGTGATGATAAACTCCTCGTTGTCTGTGAACAANGGTGTTAGGCTTGTTCTGAGTTAATGAGGTCAGTTTTAATTGCTCTTTGTAAGTGGTGTAAAAGCAAAGATGACCTTTACCCATCGTGTATATTATCATAGCTGTGTATTACTTTTAAAAAATTTAGTTTGTTTTAAATTTAGTGATTTTTGAGTCTGATAAATGAACATTGGAGAAGCTAACTCTGCCTTGTTTTATTGTTCACTTTCAAAATATAGCTGATTTTTTAAAAGATTAGGACTTAACAAAATTATATGTAAAATTTAGATAGTTATCACGTATGTAGGCAGAGAAAAGGAA
This sequence comes from Neotoma lepida, assembly GCA_001675575.1. NCBI lineage: Eukaryota > Metazoa > Chordata > Mammalia > Rodentia > Cricetidae > Neotoma > Neotoma lepida. The sequence goes on along the minus strand of LZPO01035091.1, from coordinate 8,834 downwards.
TAATGTGCTTTGTTTAAAATTTAATGTATAAACAGTAAATGAAGATAACTAACACTTAATATCAAGATTTTTTATTGAAGAGACTCGGGTAATAAATACATTTATCATCTCACTATTCCTTGTTTGGTTTTCTCTGTCAAATAGAGGAAGGACAGAAGGAAGGGTCCTATTCTCCCCTTCCACATTTTGTAGAACTGTGCTTATGGTTATGCTGTTTTTAAATTCTTTTTAAATTTTATTTTTACTTATGTGCCTCCATATGTAGTCTCCATAGAAACCAGAAGAGGGAGTTGGATTCCCTAGAACTGGAGTTTCAGACAGTTGTGAGTTGCTAGTGTAAGTGCTGGGAACTGAGCACAGGTTCTCTTTAAGAGCAGCAACTGCCTGTAATTGCTAAATGATTTTTCCAGTCCTAATGAATCTTTAAAGTATGATGACAAGATCTGGTTGATAGAGTGTTTTCATGTAAAAGTAACTAAGCCACTGTGTTTCTCACCAACTGGCTTTGTTGTTGTTGTTGTTTTGGTTTTGGTTTTTTCAAGACAGGGTTTCTCTCTGTAATCCTAGCTGTCCTGGAACTCACTCTGTGGAGTAGGATAGACTTGAACTCAGAGATCTGCCTGCCTCTGCCTCCTGAGTGCTGGTATTAAAAGCATGTGCCACCACTGCAGCATGGAAATTTTATCTTTCTTTGTTAGCCACACAAGGGCTGACAATAATATTATAGACTGCAAAAGATTTTTGGGTAGGAGAGAATGAGAAAGCAAGGAAAGCAGGATGGACCATATAAAGCAAACCTTATAAATGTTGTTTTAATTGTGTTGGGGTTTAGCCCCATCAACTTTGCACTCTTCTGGCTCTGGACACAACAGTTATAAAGGTATTGTGACAAAAATATCATGGCCCCATGACTTGGCCCAGTTATTTAACTGTGAAAGGTTTAAAATAATGGGATGGAAAAATAATACTAGGCAAATGCTGCTATTACTCAAAACAGAATTTGTAAAACTGCTTCATAATGTTAACAGTCTGCTAAGAAGATAAAATGATTATGATGGGGCTGGACATGGTGGTGCATGCCTTTAACTCCTGCACTCTGAGGCTCATGGTAGGGGATTTAATAAATGATTGATAAATGGACTGAAGTTGATTAAAGTAGCTCTCCCTTTATTAACAAGGTGTAAGAAAAAATGTCACTACTATTTCTTCTCAGAGTGGTCAGATTTTATGAGTTTGGGATGTAATCTCTATAGCAGTTGTATGCTTTAAATTTTATTATTTGTTTGTTTGNAAAAGAGTGTTAAGTGAGAACAGCACTTGCACATATGTGCATGCTGACTGGAAGCTGACAGGAGCTTCAGGCTGTCTCCTCAAACCTGGTCACAAAGAACTTAGACATTCTTCACACCTAGGATGGTATTGGCAGTTACTCATTGTAAAGCTTAGGAGTTGGGAAACCTGGAGATTGAACTCAGGCCACTAAGATCAGCAGTAGGTGCTTTATCCTCTTGAGACATCTTTTTAGCCCTTATCAGGGTTTTGTTGTTTAATTGTTTCTTAAGCATATGATGGTTTTCTAAAATACATTGTATGCTTGTGAGTTTGAAAACTGTTTTTAACTGTATGTCTCCATGTTTGTGTATAGAGAATTCCCAGTGCAGAAAGGGAAAGTTGTCATTCTCAAGAGCTTAGACTTAGCTATCTGAATATCATAGACACTTTTCTTCATCCATATTCTCCATCTCTCCAAAGACATCATTATCAAACAATGAGTTTGTACAATGGAGTCTTGAGTCCTCTGCAGACACTCACTCCATGAACCTGAATAGCAGTTGGTGACCTAGTTTACAGGTCACTGGTTGCTCGAGTGTTGCTCTGTGTTGGCTGTTTTACACTCATTACAGAATGCCTCAATGGGCAAGTAGTAGTGGTAGACAGGGTATAATTGTACTGAGTATGGGTGACTTAAATAGTTGAGAAGGCTGATGTCAAACTCTCCTAGGTCTAGTACTGAAGAATCTCATATATACAGTTTGGTGTCTTCAAAGTCCTGAGAACAACTTACTTTTATTTTTAATGTTTTAAAAAATAGTGTATTAACAGTCCAATCAATACTTTTACATGTCTTCTGTGAGTGAAATGGGAAGGTTTGAAGTGTGTGTAGGGTTTGTAAATTCTATAAGAGCAATTGTTAATGTCTGATTTTCCTCGTGAAAGTGGGTTGGCAGATGTGGTTCATCCTGTTCATTTTACTTGAATTCATTTGAGGTTTTAATTAAGATTGAGTAACAAATGTGTGTATTGCCAGTGAAAATTCCGTGTATTCTCTATTCTCTATTACTTTCTTCTATAAGATCTTACTAGTTTGGATAGTTTAAAAAAAAAAATGTCTGCCAGATGGTGGTGGTGCACACCTTTAATCCTAGCACTCAAGAGGCAGAGGCAGGCAGCTCTCTTGAGTCTGAGAGCAGCCTGGTCTATAGAGTTCCAGGACAGCTGGGGCTACACAGAGAAACCTGTCTCGAAAAACAAAGGAAAAAAAATACTGTCATGGATAAAGATTAAATTTAAAAAGGAAAACCAAGATTTTAATAGTGTATGTGTATGGAGAAGTACTTTATTGTATGCGTTTACATTAATTGGTATTCTGCTTTTAAACTGAGTTTGTGATTGTAGGGTGACCACTGAGTAACCACATTAGCTGTCCATGAGCAGCTGGTCATTCTTAGGGTAAGAAAGAGCCAGAGAGCCCTGAAAGCATGGTCACGGAAGTCTATCAGTAATGGAAGAGGCCTGGGAAGTGGAGTGGGAATGAATTCTTGTTTCTTCATAGGACAAAACACTGTGGGTTTTCAGTTGCCTGTGTGACAGAAAATAAATGTGACATGTTAGGAAATAACAGGATAGATGTTTTTACTTTGTGAAATTTTAAAATTTCATCAACAGAGAAAACTAATTGAATGCTTCTAAATCAGGAATGGTAATACTTTGGTTTCTTTCCTAATGGTCATGACCTGTAGTAGTCCATGCTAAAACTCTAAGAACCTTTTGCTTCATGGATGTAGAATCATAGTTTCCTCACCAATGTTCTGTTTTGACCCACTGGTTTGAAAAAATAAAATTAGTTTCTGTCTATTGAAGGAAAATATGATAACATATTTGAAATTTCTTTGGATCTTTTGGGAAATTCATGTTCAGAAGACAGGATTAGAAACCTATCTGAGAGGGAGAGCTCTTGGCCTTTCAAAAACTATATCATTACTTTTTCCTTTTTTTATAGCCACATGTGGACACATAGTGAAGAAGAGAAGGTAGATATAGACACTTTAAACTGTCTGCTCAAAATCTAGTCACAGAGAACTTGGGCATTACTCATGTCACTCTTAGGACAGTGCTGACTTTACTCATTACAGGGTGATTGTAGGAACTTATACAGTGGCCATTGATAGAGTCAGACATATTTAATCTGCCCTGGGAATGTATGATTGAAAGCACCTTGGGAAAATCCAACCTGTTGTAGATAACTTCAAAAAGACACCTCTTTGTGTGGTGTGAGTTGTGCTCATAGCTGATACAACCTCTTGCTAAAGAGATTTGTAGCATGGTCTGTTGGTCAGTAGATGGCACCAAATACCAAAGCTTACCTGGTGAGGGTTTGCACTGCTTGGGTTTCTCCTTGAGTTGGATTAAATCGAGTTTTCTATACTTTGAATGATTATACTCTGAGGGATTAATAATACTATCAAGTTTTTCTTTACTAGAGATAAAATTTTCCAAGACAGATTTTTATAAAAAGCTTTGGTGTTGGGGTAGTCATGAAAGTTAAACATCTCCAAGGTCAAAAAGTGACTGGTCTTCCCTCCTTCCTTGACTCTCTCCCTATGTTATAGTTGTTTAACTGGAAGGTCACTCAATCAATAGAATTTGGCTTGTTATTTTGTGTTTTGGTGAAATTCTGTAAATATATTGTTAAAATAACAAAAAATTAGTATGCCAACACATTTGTCTTGTTGGGCTTGACTGCATCTATCTGATGGGAATGCCACTCCCATTAAGGAATTTTCTGTTTATGCCGTGAATGATGACTGTGAGAGCAGATTTTGTGAGTTGTCAGGTGGACTTGGTGCTTTGTCCTGGAGAGCTTATAGGATATGCTGATGTTCACTAGTGGCTTGTGAGAAATCAGTAAAACAGGAAGCAGTGGTTTGCTTGTGCCACCAATGGTATCATTCCAGCTACAGTTAGTTTGTTTCAGCACAGAGACCCAGTTATATCTGTGGTATGTGATTCTGTGTTGGAACTGGAGAAAGCTACATTGGAGGCACAATAAGAGAATTGTTTCTTTTCAGCATATGCCTGCTTTATTTCCTTTGTATGGTGCATATATGAGGGACCAGTCCTGTGTTACTGGGTTGATCTTATTTTATGAACACATAGACTCTAGTGGTGAGTTCTGCCAACCGGTCTTTGTGCACTTTCTTGGTACACACTGAGGAAAACATGGGCCAAGTGTGAGGAGAAAGAAGGAGAGGAAATAACCAGCATCATTTCCCTTGTAATATCTTTCTACCACCAAGACAAGAGTTATCTTAGATTTGCAGTTAACTTACTTGGATAATTTTGTATGTCTGACTGAGTCTGCGTCCCTGTAGTGAAATTGAACACATACAGGAATTTACCCATACAAATTGGAATCAAGCACAGAGCCTTACTAATGCCATAGGTCTAGCCAGATCTTTCACTAGGTCCTGTTAGCGCCTCCCCCCACCACAACCACATTCAGGGCTACCACCTCTATAGTGCCAAACCACTTCCATCTTGGAGTAGACTCCAACCAGCTCTGCTTCTCTTTTTGCCTCCTAGAATCTGTTTTCCACACGGCGCCATAATCCTTTAGAAGCACACATCTAGCAATGACAGATGCTGGCTCAAAGTTTATCATGCTAGACTCTAGGTTGTCTCTGGCTGGCCCTGTCTAGCTTCCCAGCCTTGTTTCCCTCTGTACACCAGACTCTAGCTATACTGAGGATGCTTGCCATGGTGTTTTCTTTGTCTGGAGTTCCGCCGTTCTTGACCTGTGCATGGTCTGTACCTTTCGGACACTGAGACCTGTTTCAGGACTAAGAGGGATTTTTATTACAGTCTAAAACAGCCACTCTCAAGTTCTTCTCCTTGCATTGTATTTCCTTAAACTCCTTGGCTTTTCTTGAGTATTTTTGTCTACCTCCTTCTATGAGGACATAAGCTTCACTTATGTCATGTATTGTTCTCCCAGGAATTGAGAGCAGTGCTGAGCATGTAGCAAGTCCTCAGTATGTTTGAGTTCAACAAGTGAGTAATCGCTTTATTGAATGGAGAAGCTGTATTTAAAGCTAAATATATTTCTCTTAATCCTTCAAGCATGCTGTGATAAAATGAAGACATCAGTGGGCCAGAATTTATTTCAGTTATTCCTAAAAATCAACCATGACCCTCAGGGGTGCCTAAGGAGTGGAGATTAGTATTGGCATTGGTCATAGAATTTATAATAATAGTGGCATAAATAATTACAGTATTTATTGAGTATTTACTATGCATGGATACTATCTTTGATGCCATATGCTTACATGAAATCTTAGGCATCAATTTTAATATGTAAATGAGATGTATAGAATGATTTGTTAGTTTTCTTAAATAACATTTTATAAATGAGAAACTAGAAGGTAATACTTTCTGGTGATAGATAATAAAACGAAATGAATTCATTCAAATACCCAAGTAGGTGTTGATATAGCCCTGCTATAACTTTAAACCTGTACTTGAAACTTTTTAGAAAAGGAAGAACCATTAGTGTGGTATCCAGCATTTCATTTAGTCTTCTCAACAGCCTGTGAAATCTCCTCCCACTAACGTGTTTGGGGAAAACCATAAAGTAGGTTAGCCAAGGTCACACATTTGATATGAAGCAGAGCCAAAGTTCAAAACGAGCTTTGGCTCTAGAAGGCATATCTGGACAAGCAGTAACCGCCTTACTTTCTACTTACTATTATCCTACCAGGTCTGTAGAGACTGAATTCTTTGTATATATAAGTGAGCTTTTCCTTTTCTTTTTCTTAGAACTCTAAGAAGGAACTGATGTGGAAGAACGCCTGAGACAGTTCAAGATGACGACCACAGTAGCCACAGACTATGACAACATTGAGATCCAGCAGCAGTACAGCGATGTCAACAATCGCTGGGATGTGGATGACTGGGACAATGAAAACAGCTCTGCACGGCTCTTTGAGAGGTCCCGTATCAAGGCTCTGGCAGGTGAGTCTCCTGTCACAGGATGCTGTGTAGTCCCTTGAAAATCGACCATCTCTGCTTGTTAAGGTGGTCTTATTTGAAGTTGACCTCACCTTACTTTAAAGTATCCTATGAGAGCTAGCTGACCCTTGTATAAGATAATTACATTTGGAGAGCTGCCAACCTTAATGGCCAAAATAATTTGGCCACAATTACACAGTAATGTTTATAGCAATTTAAAGAACACAGTAATATTTATAGCAATTTATTTAGAAAGAGCTGCTAAGAGCTTGTAAGGATTTTTTATTTCTGGCACATCTTTTATTTCAAAATATTGAAGCATACTGTACTTTATAAAAAAAATGCAAATAAGCTGTGTACTTAGTGCTAGTGGCAGACTGGCTGGTCGGAGCCATGCAAGGTTGGTTAGTGTCTTGTGCAACGGCTTCAGATCTGCAAAGCATCAGTGTCCTCTAGAGAGAGCGCATCTAGTACTGTCAAAAAGGAGATTTGCCACTGATTCATTCACATTAGTGCAATGTGTTCTTCCCATGTGATTGCTTCTTCTCTTGCTGCTGCTAACTACGTACAAGTTCAGTGGCCCTAGTCAGGAAAAGGTTCCATCACTTTGAAAACTTAGCAGTATCAAATACATACAAAAGAGTCAAACTAGAGTGTATTTAAGGTACTGTCTGGGTGTACTTTTGAGATTTAGAGGGAATTGTTTCCAAGTGAGAAAGCAGATTAATAGATTTTCCCCTTGGTGTCATTAATTATAATAGATTAAAAGTCATGATATGAGCAGGTATGTTTACTATTGATTGTAAAAAAGTTTGATTTTCTGTTGTCTTTATAGTATAATCTGATTATAAAGCAATAAGAAGTCTAACACTGACATGGCCAAAGTGACAGAGAAATCATTGGTCACAGAGTAGGCAGATTCCAGTTTTAAATAAGACTTCTAGTCTTAAATGACTTAAATGACCTGACCAGACACAGTTTTTTCCTTCTTTATTTTTAGCTTTATTTGTTATGCAGGCTGTCTTCACAAGTGAGCTCTCTCTCCACAGTAGTCACAAGTCCTAGAAGGCCAGTCGGAAAGCGCACATCTGCCTCACTATGGTCCTGGGATCAGTAATTGGTCTGAGTGATCATGACTGGCATCAGAGAATAGGATGCTCAACTTATTTCACTAAACAAGGTGCTCCCTAGAGGGAGAGTTTTGTCAATCCCACCTGAGCAGCAACGCTAGAGATTTGGAAGAAGAGGGAAATAAATGGAGATGCACCAAACCTGATGCCTCAGGAATGTTATTCGACTGCCTTAGGATAATTTGTGTCTGAGTAGTAGTGATTTAAAGGTTGTGTGTGTGTGCATGCTAGAGACGGGGATGGGGGGAGAGTGACAAGGAGAGGTGGGGGAGAATAGTATAGTGTATGTATATATGTGGGTGTGGGCATACCAGTGAAGGCTGGAGCTTGTCACCAAGTATAGTGTATGTATGTATGTGGGTGTAGGCATACTAGTGGAGGCTGGAGGTTGTCATCAAGTATAGTGTATTTATGTATGTGGGTGTGGGCATACGAGTGGAGGCTGGAGCTTGTCATCAAGTGTCATCTGTTGTTCTTCACCTTATTCTTTGAAACAGGGTCTCTCACTGAACCTGGCGACCATTCTGCCTCTGCTTCCAGGTGCTGGGATCACAAGCATGTGCTGCCACAGCTGCCTGTTTATTGTGGGTGATGGGGATATGAATTCAGTCTTCATGTGTTGCTGGTTGTTTTCTTACTCTTTGTCTCTTTGGGGCCCACCACCCAGCTCCCAAACAAATCACACACAGAAGCTTATTCCTAATTATGAATGCCTGGCCTTAGCTTGGCTTGTTTCTTGCCAGCTTATCTTAACTTTAAATGAACCTTGTCTGTCTTTTGCTTCTGGACTTTTACTTTTCTCTTACTTCTGTAATCTTACTTTGTGGCTTGCTGTGTAGCTGGGTGGCTGGCCCCTGATGTTTTTCTCCTTCCCTCGCTCCTAGATCTCTCCTCTACCAGATTTCTCTTTCTATTAATTCTTTCTGTCTGCCAGCCCAGCCTATTCTTTTTCCTGACTTGCCATTGGTTATTCAGCTCTTTATTAGACTATCAGATGTTTTAGACAGGCACAGTAACACAGCTTCACAGAGTTAAACAAATGTAACATAAACAAAAGTAACACACCTTAAAATAATATTCCTAACATTCATGCTTGCATACAAGCAAGCGCTTTATTAGCAAGCTGTCTTCTCAGTCCCTAAAAATCTTTCTTGATCTTGCCTGAATGAATGAATGATCATTCAGTCATTCACTCTGGATTCAGTACTTTGTTTTCTATCTCATTCATTCACATGAAGCTTTACAGCAGTGGTTCTCAACCTGTGGATCGTGACCCCTTTGGGGTCGAATGACCCTTTCACAAGGGTCGCCTAAGACCATTGAAAACACAGATATTTACATTATGATTCATAACAGTAGCAAAATTACAGTTTTGAAATAGCAACAAAAATAATTTTTTATGGTTGGGGGTCACCA